>JANTQF010000071.1:0-135488 GCA_032988165.1 Emmonsiellopsis sp. PD_33
TGTGGTGGTTGTTGGGGGGGGTTGGGTGGGTGTGTGTGTGGGGGGTTGGGGTTGGGTTGGGTGTATGAAGGAAGGAAGGGCCTGCCTGCAGGGAGTTAAAACTGCTTTTTTCTTCTTAGTTTTTTTTTTTCTTTCTTGTTTCCTTTTCCTTTTCCTTTTCCTTTTTTTTTTCTCTTTTTATTTTAGTTTGATTGTATTCAGCAAAGTAGTTAGTTAAACTATGTTAGTTAAACTAAGCAAGTCAGTTTTTATGTCTCCTTTTCTTTCCCTTCCCATAATTCTAACAATTCCACTTACTTGCTAATTAATATACCTACTGAGTCCCGATCTCATTTGTCTTTTTAAAAGCACCAATTTTGATAAAAAATAAGGGGGTATAATTAATTAATAAACACAATCCAAACACAATCCAACCCAACCCAACCCAAAAACAAGATAGACCAGACAAACCCCCTGAAACTGGAACCCAAACCCTAACCAACCGGAACCAACCCATCTACTTCTACCTCTTCTTTGTCCTCATCTTCTTCTAGTAATATCTATCTACATACAATGTTAAGGAATAGACAAATCTAACCGTAACAAACGAGTCCCAGGGGGAAATAAAGGGGCAAAGAAAGAATATGGCAGTAGGAGTATCAAAACAGAACAGAAAACAACCCGGAATAAACCAGAGAGGCCTGTCTTCATAAAAGAAAGGGCTTTGAAGGTATATATATATATGTATATATCCACCCTTGTATAAACTGTTAAGTGATCAATCGCAATCCAACCTAACTCCCATCCAAGTTTACCCGTCATCTACCCAACGACCAGCGCGCAAAACACTGATATCACATCGTCCCATTCCTGAAAAACCTCTCGAGATCAGCCTCACTGATATCCTCCCCCTCACCCACACCAACCCACCTCTTCGGCCGCGCACTACCCCCGATCCAATTTTTAATGACGCATGGATTAGCCTCCGGGCCCTGGCAGACCTTTTTGCGGCCGAGGTTTTTGAACCGGGGACCCAGGGGACCGTTCACGTAGTGGTACTGGCCTGCAAATCTGTACTGTCTGCCGTCGCTTAGCGGGTAGAATTTGTCGCCCCAGTGGCCGGCAAAGTAGAACCATGAGGTCGGAGCGGTTGGGGTGACGTTTGCGGCGCGTAGGGTGTCGTTGTTGTAGTCGTATGTGAAGCCGTGGTAGTTCATGACGGGGTCCCAGAGGGGTCCACGGTCGGTTTGATCGTGTAGCAGGCCCCAAGGGAGGATGTAGTCATGGGTTCCCGGGGCGGCGTACATGGCGTGGGTTCCGGTGGCGGAATAGATGACCGGCTAGAGGAGAGGTTAGTTAAATTCTTTTGTATCGGATTCAGCAGACCCACCCGTTTCCCTATCTTCTCCACCGCAGCATAGCTGTATGCCTCTCCAGCCGAGTGTTCGCTGAAAAAGACGGCTTTCGGTTTCCCATTGTGGAATCGAACAAGCGAATGCTCCCAATCACCGATGTGATTTCCGAAACGGACGTTGAGAACGACATTGCCAAGGTTGAAGCTGTAAAAGTAGAACCAGAATGCATCGACGACGCCATTTCCTTTATCCACCACGATGAGAACAGCCGGGGCATCACTGCGACCGCCCTTTCTGGGCTGTTTGTTATCATCCCGTTTGTCCGCCCAAGGAGCCGATTCATCCACAAAATCCTCCCCTTCTGGGGTCTCGGTTGGTATAGAAGTTAAATCTCCGTTAGGGTCCACTCTATCACCGCCTTCATGTCGGAAACTGCCTGCTCCTATATTATACCAATCCTCAATATCATCATCAAGGGTTGTATCTGCCTGCGGTTGATGGATGCCAGCATCCCATTCCAGCGAAGTATCGTTCTCGTCACCGCCCGGTTGCGGGATATTCTTCTCGCCTTCCAGCCAGGGTGGACGATTCTCAACATTCTCATTACTGGTCAAGAACACATATCTCCCACGCTGCCACACATTCAGTTTATCGAGATCAGAAAGAGTCGGATGCTCCGCCTCCCCTTGAATTGGAGTGTAGTTTAAATGTGGCGTGGTATGATATAAATGCTCTGCAATGTTTCCAGGCCAAAACTGCTCGTCCGGGAATAAATGTACCAGAGGGGCGTATTCCAAGACGTAGTTTGGAATCTCGCGAAGACGCCTTTCATCATTTGTCAAGTCCTCGGGACTGATTTTGCCGCTAGTCCAGTAAGACCTCCATTCTTGGTTCTCGCCATCATCCAGTGGAATTTGACCATGTCCACCGAACCTACGATGGCCGTAGCGACCCTTTACCGAGTGGAAATGAGAGAGGCCGCAAAGACTTAGCCAGCGGCATGCCTTTCGATCCCACCATGAATGGGAACTTGCAAGCCAGCGGGGTTCTTCCCGGTCCTCGTCAGACCAGATGAAGGCAGAGGGGTTGACGGTCTTGATAAGACTGTTCACCGATACATAGGCGATTAAGGATGAGAGGACGGCGACGGCGGCCTTTGATTTGGCCTTCATTTGCTGAAAGGGAGAAAGCTCTGACGGCGTCCACGGGTCACTAGAAAGCCGCGAGATCAACGCAAGCTCAGGGGGTTCGTTTCCAGACGCAACATGCACGGGACGCCCCTGTTTCTCGTCTGTGGCAGATTCCGGGGTAGCTGGCGTGGAGTGAATCCCAGGCACAATGATCAAAGGCGTTTGGTGATCTGAGGATGTATCTACCAGCTCATCTGCCGCGACGACGGACGGGAGAAGCGAAGGCCGGTGGAGGACAGGAACGGGCGGTGTCGGGGGAAGGAGCAGCAGCTGGGCTCCATGATCCCAGGGAGGTTGGAGGGCCACTATTTAACCAGCAACCGTGGGATCAGATTAGCAACTTGACATGTAACTGGCTCTAGAGAGAAAACAGCAAACAGAAAACAGAAAACCCCGAACTTTAGGTGCGATGACAGAGGGAATGCGGGCGATATAAGCTCCACCAGCCGATACCCGGACCATGGTCAAAAGGCCGAGCATGGTTGATATCAACCCGCCAGTCAGAAGCCATGATCGGGAGCAGGCGGAAAGCCTAGAGTCCATGGCTCGATCTCCAGAACAAGAGCATAGCGTTCAAGGTTCCAAGATTCCCTCCCAGGAGCTCTCTGCGGGTTCCGGAAGAGCCGCGCTACGGCTTAGAAATCGAGTCTGACGCCACCGCAATACGCATGGTACTATGCAAGATGCTTGCTAACCACTGTCGACAACGCATAGGACGGCCCGAGGTATATAAGGAATACCTGACCGGTGGGTTTGAAGGGAAAAAGAGCACCTACTCTTCGCTATCGACTTGCAACCAAGTTGGTTGGGCGGTGGATTGGAGGGACTCGGTACTAGTAACGCAGCCGGGGGATTATTCCCCAGGCGGAGCTGCTCGATATACGCAGGTTCGATTCCTAGCAGGACAGGCGATCTTCCTCGCTTGCTTTTGGCACCGCAGCTGTATTCGTCCCCGGTGGATCTATTGCAGCTGTTGAGGCTATCAGAGCGCGATCGAGGACGGCGGGGTCGACTCCATGCCCAGCAGAGCCAAAGCTAAAAGAGGGCGAGAACAAAGAAGGGGAGTAAACAAGGCGGATGACCAGCGCCAGCGACGGGATGGTGTAGAGAGCGGACGGGCGAAGAGAAGACGGAGCAGGGAATGGAATGGAATGTCATCAGACGGGCTGAGATCAGGATTCCGGCGACGATGAGGTTGGTGGACGGCGAGGTTTCAGGGCAGCCAACCAGCCACACACGCGCATCAGACGCTGTTGTCGCAGCAGGGGGAATGCTGCCAGGTTAGCTGCTACAAGCTACAAGCTACATGCTACATGCTAGATTTAGACGCAATAGAGGAGTATTTTGATCTTTGTTCCCGCAGACACTCAGGCTGTTCTTCTCTCAAGTTGAGGTTGCTCAGCCAGTCCGGTGATGACATCATCAGGCTGCTTATGTCAGCGTATCCATCTCGAGTCTCCAACTTCAACCACCAACACCACCAGAGTCCAGAGACAGCACACTCTCGGTCACTTGTCGTGGCTGGTACTTGCACCTGGTTGAACTGAATTGCCTGCTGCTATGGCCGTCTCGGTCCCGGCTTGACCTGTCAATCGCGACAATGAACCGCTGACAGCCCATTCCTCCCGCGCCTCTGCGGAGCCTGCCCTTCGGCCGCCCCGAGGAGCTCTCTACATACGTTCTGTGATAGATTAACTACGCCCAGTTAACTGACTGATATCTTCTCTGCTGGATGTCTGTGTCTGGACTGGCTTGCCACTGACATTCAAACCTCGCATCTCACCCTGTCCTACCCCAGCAAGCCACCATGCAACCCAATCCTGCTTCCCCCGCCCATGGCCCTGCTGCCGGCGTCGCATCAGGCGATTCGGACTATGAGTATGAATATGATGACTCCGCGACCGAGGTGAGCCATCCCTTTCTGGCGTACAGGATTATTGGTTTAGGAGCCACCTCAGTCCCACGAAGATCAAAATTAACGATTGTTTGGCATTACAAGACTTTCTACCTCAACCTCGACTTGACCACCTGCAACGGGCCCATTCGCGCTCCACGGAAGCGAACTGCATCCTCTTCCAACACTCCCTTTGCTGCGTCCACACCAGACCCCCACCAGCCAATTCCGTTCGAGCCCCCACATTCCCCAGAAAACCCAGCCGAAGAGCAATTGGCCAGTGTCGAATCCGACCTCGACCATGACCAGATCCAGATCATGGATCTGCATTCCGAAAACCCTATAATCTCATACCGGAACCAACTATTTTCCTGTTCCTGGGCCGATCTAGTCGGGACGGAGCTGACATTTACCGCACCAGAAGAACGCTCAACATTGCCGCGACTGCGGCACGATCAGGCCTTCGATCTCATCTCCGCCAATCGCGCCAAGATCCTGGGCCAAAAAGCAAACCTAATCTTCAGTTCCGACACCAGGCCGCCCAGCAGCATCATTACCCGTAGCGACGACCCCGCGGGCCTTCCCGCAGCAGCCCTATCAGACCCCGCCCATCACAGCAGACCCGCCCCTCTAACGAATCAAGGCCGCTTCCTCGAACGCCTGATGAACGCCAAGCACGCCAAGGGCGAGACGGACGTAGTTCGCACCGCGTTTTCTCAGAAGCGGAACCAGAACTTCGAATCCAGACTGCAAGGGTGGGCGCGGACGGGGGAGCGAATGGCAGAGCTGGAGCAGCTGAATCGCCGCGTGCTGCAGGGGGATACGGATGCGCTGGCCGCCCTCGAAGATATCTATGCAAGGGCGGAAGGGCCAGCAGCATCAGTAGTACCAGCGGCAGCGTCGTCATCGTCTTCGCGGGGCCAGCATGCGGAAAGCCAAATGCCAATGCCCATGCCAATGGACCAGGAAAACGTTGGAGGTACCGTGTCGCGGGATTCGGACATGGCGGGGACGCCACAGGTGGGAGTTGCGGCATCGGAACCGCCCGCGACGTCAAAAGCCGATGAATGATAGTACCCCGCGTTTGAACAACCAACACGAATCCGGATCGAGGGCGTTACGTTTTTTGTGTTGTCTGAGGCAGAACGCACTCACCCGGGATAAATCCGACAATTTGCCGACGTCTCGAATGGATGCGGTTTTGTTGGATGTTGCTTGGTGGTGGTGGGGGTGGGACAAAGCAGAGCCTCGGTTCCATGCCATGCTTGGGAAGGAACGGTGATAGGCCTTTCTTTGCCTTTTCGCGCAGGGATTGGGATTGCCTTGCCCGCCAACAAGTTACAACATGAAGAAAGAAACTATAACTATATATGGAACGTTCTGCAGTGCTACGATCCCGAAAGAAAAGAAACGAAGGAAATGGGCATGCATGCATGCATGCATGCATGTAATGTGTTTTAATTATACTTATTATTATTATTATTATTATTTATTAACAATTGCATTTGCCAAATGGTTCTAGAAGCCAGTCTAGTGTAGTTAAAAAAAATATCACCCTCCCTCCCTTTCTTTCTAAAGGGGTTCCGTTCTCTCGAGATGAGAAAGAATTGGAAGGGAGTTGATGGTAATTATTATGTCATACAATGTTGGGGGAAAGGAAATGTAGGCAGATCGAAAAGATGACAAGGGAGGGGGGGGGGAATAATTCACCAGGAGCAAGGAAGAAATACCCAAATTCCAAAACAAAAGAGACAAGAGCAAAAAAAAAAAAAAAAAAAACACCGAGCGGTTCCCATCCAGTCTATACAAGCAAAAGATTCTATATATACCAACAAAGCAAAAAACAAAAAACAAGGGGAAAGGAACCAACACCACCAACTTGAACTAAAAATATTAAAAAGAGGGGGAATAAAAATGAAACTAATAGAAAAACAAAGGAAACTAAATAGTGAAAAAATGAATGAATGAATGAATGAAGGATGGGAATCAGATCAGATCACCAATACCCACATACCAGGGCTAATTCAACAAACCAAAACAAACCAAAGTGAAAAGAAAAGAAAAAACATATCACCACCCCCTATCTTCCCCTATCTCCCCCCAGCCGCCGCCGCCGCCGCATGCGAAAACCCCACGGGCGACGGGGGCGGTGGCGGGGGGTGATCGTGGTCGAAGCGATCGCGGTAGGAGGCGGAGGCGTATTTGGGGGCGGTGGAGGAGGCGGCCTGCATGGCGCGGGAGATGTCTTGGGTGAAGGTTGCGGTTGCGGTGGAGAGGGAGAGGGGTTGTTTGGGGGTTGGGGAGAGGATGTGGGTGTGGGTGTGTTGTTGTTGTTGGCGGTGGGCGTAGGATTGGGGGATTGTGGAGGTCATGGTTGTTTTGTTGGTGGTTGGTGGTGAGGATGATTGGGATGTTTTCGTAGTGGTGTGTATGTATGTATGTGTGTGTGTGTGCTGGGAGAGAGGAAGGCAGATGGAGATATTCGCAGTGGCAGATTCAGTCCGGTTGAAAGCTTCGTTATATATGTTGGCGTATGAAGGCCTGTTTGTTGTTCGATCAATAATTAGCACATGAATGACAAGAGTACACACATTTCTCCTATATTATATCTCAGATGGGGTTGCAATATCAAACGCATATGTAGCCCAGGTCCAGCCTAGGCCCATTCATCTGATGGAAGTATCCTGTGCCGAGGTCTGACTGCTCTGCTTGCCAGGAACAGGAGCGTTGTTTGTAGGGGGCGGATATTAGGGTTTACTTACGGGAGTGATTGGAATGCGGATTCGAATGCGAATGCGAGGGCTATCTTGTGATTTTCGGATTATGGATTATGGATGAGGACGTTGGTAGATTGGTAGATAGGTAGTAGTAATAGATAGGGAGGCAGGTTTGTCCTGAGCGAGCGGATGGAGGTAGGCAGTTTATTATATGTATGTAGTTTGTAGTTTGTAGTAAACGAAGGTCAGGCCAGGTCGGGTTTGGGTTCTTTGTGAGAGCAAAGATGATAAGGAAAGAAGAGAAGGGAGAGAGAGAGAGGGATAGAATTAAATAAAAAATCAAATCAAATCAAATGCAATGCAACGCCGGGCAGACTGGGGCCGGGGAACATCTTTCCATCCGCTAACTAACCACGGCGAGTATTTAACCACCCCATGCATCCACCCTCCAGCATCTGCCCGCCAACAAACAGCCGGCATAACCCAAGTTACCAACGCTGCAACTCCCAGCTAGCCCAGTATCAAACCTCCACTCACCGCGGACATGGGTTGTGGAGAGACAGCCCGACTATCGATGAGACGGTGTATGGGGAAGATGGCCTGTTGAGGCTGGTACTTGGGAACTGTTATTTCTTTGTGAGGTGGCATCGTTATTTTTATCCCTTCTGTCTATTGTTTGATTTATTTGTTTGTCTCAGGATCCCTAGTTAAATAGTTATTATTAGTTAGTAGAGGAAGCAAATGGCTGGACTGCAGACTGTGGGGAGACAGTTTCCCAAATTCCGGGGTAATAATAAATAATGGAGCCGGACCACGCGTACCTGACCTTGACCTCCCTGGTTATTATTTGATTTGACCCAGCTCTCTGGTGCCAGATCATCTCATCCTGCACGTCCATACTGGCCACACACGCATAGCCAGGCCAGGACAAAGGGAACCAGGACTGACAAACTAACTAACTACGTGTTTGAACCCCAGGAAATCCCAACTGCCTGTGCCACCACCTCGAATATTCGTGCCATGTTGCCCCAGTTTCCTGTGTCCCGGCCCAACCCATATCTGTCCCCTTCAAAGAAGACTCGGGTTTTGACAGCTTTGAACAGGGTTAGTCGTGGCCGGGGAACGGCGGGAGTGACAGCCTACAGCTAATAAGCAACCATGGCGATGGGCCCAGTCGATCAGTTCATAGTCGTTTGGATCCAATCGAATCGAATCGAGATACGGAGTACTGCGGAGGGAAGACGAAAAATCTGATCTGTTCAGTATCATACTCATCTTCATCTTCCATGGCACAGCAGCGGCTTCCCAACGGACAGGTGTAAGTTAGTGGGGACGGGAGAGCACAGAGCAGACAAAAAAAAGAAACAAAAAGGACAAAGAAACCCAACCCAAGGAGGAGGGATGGGGTTTATTTTAGGGAGTTTAACGTGCCGTCCCGAGACAGATCCAAAGTCCAAACTGAAGTCTGACACCCGCCATGTTTCCCTCTCCCCTTTTTTCTGATTGATCGGCCGTTGAAACCTCGGTGCCTAACAACATTTCTGTTACTCATCTCGACTCTCGAATCTCGTACAATCATTGAAGCTGATATGGGATGGACCAGATCCGCTGCTGCTCTTGTTTATTTCTTTCTGGAGCTGCCTATTAGCCAAGGCTTTGCTTGCCTGAATAATAATAAAATAGTTAATCAAGCGCGATCAGCAGCGTTGTATTTTACCAAAGCCGCGGGAATAAGCAAAGAAAAACCCCGAAAACCAATCTATCATCCGAGTCATCTCTGGTTTTGTGGGAATAATAATAAACAAATGTCCCTCCTGCAACCAAACCATCTCTCTACATATCAATGTAACTACCGGCAGCCAGCATACATATGTAGCATACTTAACACAACCTCAACCCCCTCGAAACGAAACCGAGGAGAGAGACCCCAGCAAGACCGTGACACTACAATCCAGCCCATTACCCGCTAAAAACCTTCTAGAAGGAACCGAAATTGCTTCCATCAATCAGCTAGTCTGGGGGGGGCTCCACCCTAAGTCAGGAGTTCGGGGAGGAGAGAAATTTGCCGGATTGCTGGCATAAGAACTTGAAGTTATCTGTTGTCCTGGGGTCTGGGGAGCAACAGCTGAATAACAGGCTACAGCTGTGCAGGCTCCTTTTTTTAATAAATCCTTCTTTACATGTGAGGAACTGCAGCCAGCTACCTAGTAGTTACTTGACTAATAACTACCTCATAGAGTATCAAAACTTCAACTTTCAAGATTTTTTCCAGTGAATTTTGGGTTTAGCTATTCATTACATACAGAGTAGCTTTCCTCATCTAATTAGCAATCCATTGAAGCTTCAGAGTCTGATGAAACAGGCACTTCAAACAGAATAGATTTTAAAAGTATTCTTAGTGCTTATTTATTTATCCTTCTGAATAGCTGGTAATGGCATAAAATACCTTTTTGCACATAAGCCTCTCAGTGTTTAAAGAGGTTGCAGAGCTAAGCTCAAAATGGAAGCCCTGTAGTGTGATTTACAGACATACTATAAACTTTATTATTAATATATGAATTGTAAAAACAATATATTCAATTCTTCAGCACAAAAGCACAAGCTAACTAAGTGAAAAAAGGGGAAAAATGAAGTAAAACACCCCCCCTGGCAGCTATCTAAATCCCAAGAACATTCTGAGTAATCTTAAAAAGGCTCAAAATAGTTGCTAATTTAGCTTTCAAAATTGTATTCTCTTTATATAGGGCCTTCAGCTTAATATTTTGAGCATCAACCTCCTAAATATTTAATGGCTCATTTGATTTACAGGCTATTTTTAATGGACTTTTCATAGAGGTTGCAGACTATTTCTTATTCTTTACCTTAACCTTGATGACTATATTAATAGGTTTATTAACATTTACTATATGAATATTATTAGTAGGTAATTACATATAACTATGTTAGAGAGATAAACTTATAGAGATAGTAAGAATAATGACTGCTGATCTCATTATAATAACACTCAGTATAAACTCTATAATAATGATTGAGAAAATTAATATAGGCTGTAAATGAGCCTTCATCCTATAAATAGTGAGTATAGAGGAGAAGAAAGACAGCACTGTGAGTCTGTAATAATAGAACTTTATTATTTATATTATTCTTAGTGTTGATATTACAGCCTACCTGTAATTCTAGCTCATAAACCTATAGCATTTTTATAAGTACAAGAAGTTCTTTTGACAGCTTTTGGGGAAGTATTTCAGTCAGAGCAGTGAGGGCTTCAGAGGCAGGAGATGATGAAGGACTAATAGAGGAAGAAATAGAGGTAGATACAGAATTAATAGAGAATAGCTCAGATGAAATAGGATTAGCAGGAGATAAAGTAGGAGTAAATATAGACTCATTTAGACCAGATAGAAGATTAGGAACTGTTATAGCTATTAGAGCTACATTTTAATGATCTCTTAGAACTTTACTTACAGTAAACTTGTTTTTTTAGAGCTGAAGATCTTATCATTCTTATAGCTTTAATAATTTAATAGACTTTAGCAAGGTTGATAGGCATAAAGGATATAAGGAAAGAATAAATGTAGGCAGGCAGATAGATAGAACAAATAGAAGATAGAAGATGTAGATCTTAAAGAATTAATAAAAAGATGAAAAGATTAAGAAGGAATACTCTGAAATTTACTTAATATTTACTCTGATAGCTATATTCACTTAAATTATATGATCAACTGAGGCTGTAGAGACAAACACTTTTAACCCTATATTTAATTGTAGTATTAACCATAGTATTATATTAATCTGAACTGTAGAGATCACTGTGGGGATCAAGCTAGAATTACTGAGCCTCTATAATATCTTTAGAGAGCTCAGAGTGAAGCTCAAGCTGCTCAGCAGTCAGTATATTAAGAGGCTAGATCTTAGTGGTTGGTATGAGGATATCTATAGTTGAAATTGAAGGAGATAATAGTAATATAGGTAGCAAACTTGCTGCAATTAAAGATGAGTGAATCAGTAGGTTAAATGTAAAGCAAGAGGAGAAAGAAAGGAAAGGGGGTTGAATCTATAGATTATTTAAAGAATTAATAAAAGACTATAATAAAGAAGTAATAAAAAGAAAGTAAAAGCTTTTACCTGTTAAATCTAGCATTATTTATAGTCTGTATCCCTCATCTTCATAGTCTTATTATGTATACTGGGCTGATTAAACCTAGAATAATCAAAGAATTCCTCAAAAAGGAGACCTTTAAATGTTTTGACCTGTAAGATGGCAATATAAGTTAGGCCTGACTGAAATTTAACCTTAAAGATGTTAAGAATAATCTGATCTAGAGAGACACCTTGAGATTTATGAATTATAATAGCATAAGTAACTATAATAAGGAACTACATACAGCTGTAGGCTTGATTGACATGGGAAAACTTATAGTAGGCCTGAAAGATAGGAATCAATTTACAGTTATCTTATTTAATGTAGGTAGGTCTATTATATTTATTAAAATAAATCAAAAGAGTGAGTAATGGGTCTTTATAGAGGTCTTCAGTGTCAAGGCTCCAGATAATATTATAAATAGTGCTTAAGATGCCATTTATGAGGCCTCTATTAGTTCATATATTCTGTAAAAGCATAATGTGACAGTCAATGAAAAGAGAGAAATTTTGATGTAGGTTACCCTCTTTATCAGACTCTAACTAAGAAATACTAGAACTAGTATTAGAAGTCTGAATATTAATAACAAGCTATTTTCAGCTTTAAATTGCCTCTTCATTGTAAGTATTAATATTATACTTTTTAGTGTAAATATAAATAGCATTATTAAAGGCTGCAGCTTCATGGGGTATAAGATTCTAAACATATCTTAAAAGGAATTCTCAATCATCTAGAGTTAGTTTACTAACCCAAAGATTTCTCAAGGCCTTATAGTCTATAGAATTAGCAACTATCAAGATCCTCATCACCCTGACATCAAACTACAGTTAGTTGGATAGTTTTATTGAAGGTAAGATAAATCTAACAGCTGTGAATCTTATTACTATGATTGAGACAACTATTATAAAAGAGTAGGGTCTGAAATATAGGAGGTAACTAATAGAAATCCCCATATAATACAATACTGAGGCCCCTAAAAGGCTCCTGCTACTAAGGAAATATATAATAGTAAGTCTGATCAATTCAGGCAAGTTACTATAAACTGACCATTGACTTTTCATTAATAATTAAATATTGAATATCCTTGAAAAGGGCCTGCATTGATTGCAGATTCTGCAGGTTGGGCTGTTCATAAAGAATTGAATATTTAATAAGAAGTCTAAATAGAGAGTATAATATTTAAGTGTTAATATAGTGAGCTACTATACCAGTTAGTACTACTTAAATGAGAGGAATAGATAAATTCTGACTTTCTGTGAGATTCTGAAGAATTATAGAAAGAAGCATAATTAAATATATTTTTCCTATTCCCTCTTTACCATCAAGATTGATAAGTAAGGAATTCAGGGAGCTACTATTAAGAACCTCAGTATAGTGATATACTACTATATCATAAAAGAGGTGTTGATCAGGGCTGAGGATAATAGAAGATCTAGTGCTGTAAAGAGTAATATTAACTGGGAAATTAGCCTTTATATTATCTCAGAATTTAGTGTTAAGGTTGATATTAATTTTAATATGAGAGATCTAATTGTAATTAAAATCTAAAGACTAATGATCAATCTAATTATAATTTTGAAGTTCAATTAGACTACTATCAGATTGCTGAGAGTTCTATTAAATGAGTTTAGCTTAAATAATATTCAGTTTACTCTCATTATTATTATTATCCTCTTCAAATTTCAGTTTAGACTCTGGTATATCTTTACTATAAGTATCTACTAGATGATTATGTGTAAGATGGCAGTAATTATAGACTTCAGTAAATAATAACCAGAAGGTCAGAAGATCAATAACTTTAAGATTATTAATCTAATGAAAAGAGTAATATAATTAAAGCTTAATTTAAGTATAGTTCTTCATTTAAGTTACAGCCTGATAAATAGAAAAGTATATCAAAACACAGCCTTTTGCATGTGAATGTTGCTTAATTTGAGGTTTATAAGAGAAGTTCCTCAAGAAGTTATAGAATATAACATCTTTAAATTTCTGTGGGTGAGTCTTATATTTCATTAAAATAGATGAGCTATGTTGGAGTGCTCCAGATTCCAGTGTATAGCTATACTAATAGAGGTCTTCAGGCTAGCAATCAACTGTAATTGAATCTTAAGATCCTATTTGTAAAGGAAGATTTAATAGAAGATAGTAAATCTTCTGGGCAGACTAATTATATTCTCCAATCAACTAATTCATGAGCTTTATAATGGTTGAAAGGAGAGAGTGGCTGGTACTCATACTAGATAGAATTTATTAAATGATTTGATAGTAGAACTTAGTCTTAGTTTTAGACTTAGTAATGTACTTGAATAAATAGTTTAGAACTGCATGGCTGCCAGTGTAGAAGGTAATATTAGTATTTGCAAGCCAGCTAAGGGTGATAAGGTAGTTATAGTTATTAAGAATGAGATCATTTTGGTGAGAGTGTAAGTAGTAGTAACTACTACTTAAAGGTTTTTTAATAATGTAGTCTGGCTGATATTCATGGGGGAAGTAAAAGTAACATTGAAACTTACCTGTAACTTACTCCTTATAAATATAGTACTTGGAGCTGCAGTGATGACATTGAACCTGATTTAGAACTAAAGATAGATATTAAATAATATTTAATTGATTTAAGTAACTTAGTGATAGAGTAGATCTAATATCTTCAGATTAGACATATATAGATTTAGGATTATTAGTCTTGATAACCAGGCCCTAGTAATTAGTAAATATCTAATAAGTGTTATTATTCATTTGATTCAGCTCTGAATTTAATGCATCTTGACACTAAAAAACACTATGAGAGTAAACTAATCCTTGGCCTTGCTATTCATAGTGAGTTCAGTGGTCAACAATGTTGAATTTCAATTTGAGGACCTTATCTTTAAATATGATGAGATGTAGATGAAAGTAATACATAATAATTACAGGATAGTCTTAAATATTATCTCTAGTAAACTTGAGTCTTTAAAGGTCCATACTATTTTACTAAGAAGTAGAGTACCTAGGGAAATATTACATTAAATTGTCCCAATGGTGGTCAGCAGCTAAAAGAGTTAGAAATAGGTGAGGAGACCTGATATTTTAAATGTATGCCTGAAGCTGACAGCATTTTATACTCTAAAAAGAATGGGTCTCATGAATACTCTCAGTAAAGTGAGTAAGAGAATTTAATAGTATGATAGACTCTAATGTATTAATAGTAAAAACTGTCTAAAGCTCTTGTAATGTAAGGTTCTTAAGATTAGTATCTATTTGATTATAAAAGAACTATTCTTGAGTCCTAATTTGCTTGTAGAATAGAGAGTTAAAAAGAATGTAATAAAATTAACTATAATAAGCAAAATGACCATTATAATATTTAAATAGAAATTATACATAGTCTGGAAAAATAATAGACTGTTGATGAGGAAGAAGATACTCAGCCTCATCCTTGAAGAAAAGAATTGGAAAGACTCAAGAGAATAAAGGATAAGTATTATTAAACTCACTTAAGGGTGTGTTTTGAGCTGCAGGAAGAGTTAAGTGGTTAAAGAGCTTAGATATATTAAGTTTATAATATAATTACTTAATTTTAGTTTATAAAATTAAGAGATTAGAAATAGTAGAGTGTTCAGGTAGCATGTTAAGATCATCATCTAACTAGTCATTTTCTTCAGGGCTGAATTTATAGTTTCCAGTGAGTTCCTACTCCTTAATTTTATGGAATGGAATTTAATTAGTAATATCACTATTTTCTGGCAGCTAATCTCATACTACATTATTAATGACTATATTATTATAGCCTGAATAGTTCTTATACAAATAGATTAACCACTTTACAACAGCACCTTTATGAACTGTAAAGTCCTGCTGAAATTGATACTGAAGATGTAGATTATTAGTAGAATTTAATGGCTTGAAAATAATTATCTTAAGATTCTTAGAAAGCAATAGCAAGATATTATAGATACAGTCAGTATTATGTAAAAAACTAATAATATAGCCCTTGTATTTATATTAGTGTCTATAAATCTAATGAATCTTAATAGAGACATGAACTTGAGAGATAAGCATTTTCTTAATTTGACTGAGAACTAATAAATTAGCATTGATATCATCAAGGTCTAGATTATTATCTTTAGAATATATATAAGAGTCTTTGGAGAGTCTTCTCATGTTAATATAAATATAGTGTTAATAAACACTGTCATCATCAAGGTGCATATTAAATCAATGTATCTTACAATGACTATAAACCTCTATTTTGAGATCCTCAAGTATGATATAGAAAGTCTTGATACACTGCTAATCAATGAGATTAAGAGCTAGATCATTAAGAAAGATAGGATCTTATAGATTTATTAATAAATTTTAAGTAATAGTTGCCTGTAAATGATTATATTCTTAGACAGTCTTGAGAGCTTCTATATCTATAGTGTCAATAGACATGGTCATCTCAGGCTATAAGATTTATTAGAATGCTAAAGGACTACTTACTCTTGAGATTGATCAGTTAATGAATGAATTATTAGAGCTTTGAGGGGTTAAGAGTAATAATAAGATTATAAATGTAATTTACAGAGAAGCTGAGGCTATAAATGTAAATTGAGGAGAGATAGATGATTAACTAAAAGGTAATATAAATAGTAGATGAAATAGTAAAGAAGAGAGGTTTGAAGAACTATAAGCTAAAGAAGTAATCTATGTAGATTTATAGAATACATTTAGTACTAAGAGAGGGAGATGAGGCTATTGATATTCATACAGCCTACTTAATGAAGAAGTTAATGAGGAATCTTACTTATTATATCTAGTTATATGATGAGCTCTGCAGATCTTATTCTACTTCTAATAGATCTTTATAAGTAATGAAGTGTTCAATCTATAGACTTCATAATGAAAAAACTTGACTTCTAATGATGTATTTATATTAATGTGTTTATAAGCTTGAGAAGTAGCTGTAAACTTCATAAATTATTTTTGAGTCTGAGGCTGAGGTAGGAGATTGAGCTCAGCAGTTTCATTCTCAAGATCTCTGATATGATTATGGCTCTAAAAATCTATCAGTAGGTATTCCAAATAAGGATGTAAAGAACTATAAAACCTGAGAGACTTAAGTGTAACATTTAAGACATACTGCTATAGTGATTATTGAACTCTGTAAAGAGAAAAACTAGTTAAAAGACTTATACTGAATATAATGAGTATATTATTTGAATGTAGGAACTATTAAAGGTTAGAGCTTGTAACAGGTGCACTCTGATAAGTGGATCATGCAAGCTATATGCTAGAATCAAGATTATAATCACTAGAGAAAGGAAGGAAAAAGGAAAAGAAATCACAAGATCATATAATATAAATAGAAGGGAATTATATGAGGTCAGAGCAAATAAACATTCATATAAAGGCCCAGTCAGAGGTGTCCAATCAGGCAGTTAGAGATTGGGCAAAGTTCAGGCAAGCTATAAATATAGAGTATAAGAGCATAGCTCTTCACATTATCTTCCCCTATTTAGTTTCAGAGGGTGAGCAGGAGGGTTTGAAGAATCAGGTGCAGTGCAGCACAGATAGAGTCTCATTGAGTAAGTATAGTTCTTTGTAATAGGTGAGCACAGTAGTGTCCTGCAGGGTAGAGATTAATTCCTATAAAGAGGCCTCATATCTGAGCTACTTCATCAGATATTAAAATTCTTATTTATAGTAGTAATAGTTGAGGATGGCTTCAATCTCATATTCTACCTCATTATCTTCCCCAATAATGCCAGGTAGATGCCAGTTGATGATCTCTTACAAAGAGAATAGATTAATAAAGATCTTGCAGAGTAGGTTCATATGAAACATATTGTAGATTCTAGGTGATGTGGTGGGGATCTACCATTAGGTCAGATCAATTTTTCACTGAGACTTTTCACTACTAAGTATAGTCATGAAGATAGATATTTTCCTTTCATTGTAAGGCTTCATCTATTCATTCATGGATTTCTCATGCATGTGTATGCTTCTTTGAGATAGATTTTTTATTTCTTTTGAGTATTATCTTATCATTCTATTACTATGTTGTTTTGTACTATAGATTGTCAATATATTTCTCTACTTCAACATTAATATCAATTCTTTTCTTGTGTTTGCTGCTGCCCTGTTTAGTACTACCTAACACACACATCTTGTCCCCACTTCATTGATGCACACAATTGAAATATGAATGAATGAATAGATGGCAGTATTAATATAAATAACTATGCTGAGTTTCTTTCCCCTTTTTTCTTTTCTTTTATTGAGTGTGTTACTCAACATAATTCTCTTATTTCAGTTTGTGATAGGCTCATTTAGTTGGAGTAGGCCCACAGCCTTGCAGCTGCACTAATAATAATACTACCAGAAGAAAACTTTAAAGAATGGACTCACTGAACTATCAAATCTATCAAGCCATTTCTCAATAAATGCAGACTCTAGTGAGAAGAAAAATCTACAGTAGATCTTGTAGTTTCTTCTCTTCCTTAAGTTTCTAAACCTCTACTCACAAAAAGATACAAATATTATCATCATTATTAATCTATTTTTCATTTATGAATGAGAGCTACTTATCTATTCATTTCTCTATTAATATATACTTTCTAAGTACACTTGATTGAACTCCATTGCACATTATTGAACTCAGTCAGAAAAAGCACTAGCTCTACCACCAAAAATTGAGATCAACAGTAAGAAGATGTTCAGCTCTATCAATTTCTCATCAGGCCTGCCTACATCTAGTAGTACCTTGCCTCCTGAAAGTAGAATAATTTATTAGTAGCTTATTATGCTCATGCTGGTTCCTAAATCTCTTAGAGCCCTCTCTTTTAATGGGAAGAATGTTACTCAGTTTGTCAATCAGTTTAATACTATGCTGAAGCTGCACCATATTCCTAAGGATGAAGTCTTAGCAATGTTATACAACTATTACTCTATGAAACTATAAGGTTATATGGATCAGCTGGTGAAGAACCTGCAAATCTAGATAAAAGTTAAGATCAAGTTGATGTTAGAGTTCTAATAGGATGATACTCATCAGTAGATGTACAACTAAATCTATCTGAATACTCTATCTAGTTTCAAATAATCTTCCAGTTAAGATATTTTCACTTTCTACTGTCAATTCTGCACTATTACTAAGCCACTAATTAGCTGAAATGAAATTCAGGAATCTCTTGCCTGCCAGTTGTTCTTACAAGGCCTGCCTGATGGAGTTTATGAGAAGGCTTTTTGCAAGGCTAGGTTTGATTAAAACAACCCATCTGAGTGGAAGATTTCAAAGGTTTGTGAAGCTACAGCTGAATCTCAGAAAGTCAAGAAAAAGATGATTCAGATGATCACATCTAATCTAAGTTCTTATATGATGCTACCCACTCAGCTGCCTTCTACTCAATCTATCTTCAATCTACTTATCCTGACTGTGCTAAGACCTCAAGTGGTCTTCTCTGCACTGCCTGCTTCTTCTGATTCAACTTCAAGGAATTTAAATGATAGCTTGCTTGAATCTCTCATCAACTAGATGGATGCACTGTTACTGGCCATCACAGGTTTCTAATAGCAGGAAAATATATAATAATCAGCTGTAGTGCCATGCATTCTCACCCACCAGGGATCTATTGATTCTACTTGAGATCTTATGAATGTTTTCTATTATAGGATATAGTATGGCTCTGGCAGTCTATATCAACCTCAATCTGAAAGCATGTCACAATATGATTGCCCTTCTCATGCCTATTGGGGTTGTGGTGACTCCTCTCACATGCTTCCTCAGTGTCTTCAAATTGGCAAGCTGATTGACCAGGGAAAGATCCATTAAAATAAAATGAATAAATACTTTGATGGACATGTGATGCAGTACAATCTAAAGATCAATATGAATCAGTATGAATCACACATTATTACTATCAAGCATGCTTTTGAGTAGAGATTTATACCTTCTATTATCCCATTAGTAGCAAAACTTCATAATGATGGTAGCATCCTTATTTTCTCTAACAGTAGCTCATTACCCACAGTTAATTTTATTAGCATATGTGATGTCAGGTTTAAAAGTAGTGCAGAAGAAGGCAACTTGAACAGCAAAGTAGAAAAGATTACTAGTATGATAGCTGCTTAGACTGCTATAGAAAATAGTAAGAGTAAAGAGTCAGCTGCTAATAAGAATTGATCTACACTCTCTGGCTAGATTGAAAAGGAGAAAGCTCTATCTTCCACCTATTCTCAAAGGATTAGTCACTATTTAGATAGCTCTTAAAAATTGGTTTTATTTGCTGAGGACATCATCTTACCTTCATTCAATCTCAATGAATTATAGACCCTTCTTAATAGCCAACTTCAGGAAGAAACATCAACTTAGCTAATCAATGAAGCTGTGCCTGATGCTAAGATGGCTAAAGTGCCTAAGATTCAGAAGAAAACCATCCTCTATCATCTTAGAAAGCCTAAAGGGCTAAAACTATCTATCAAAATGAGAGATAAGGAGAATCATGCCACTGCAACCCAGACAGTCTTTAAGAAAATTATGTGTCAAGAGATCATCAGAATTTAACTTAAGAATATTATAGCCTACTCTGCTCAGCTGCAGTAGATATTCTTTCAGAATCTTTCAGCTGAAGTTTAATAGCATATAATTAAGAAAGAATCTACTAGAGTCTCCTTTATTTAGCTCTTTCATCATATCTTAGAATATAATTCTCAGTGGAACCTAGTGTTTATTGACTATATCAAGTTTTCTGTCAGCATCAGAAAGGGTCAGACTGAAGTCATATTCAATAACAGGGTAGAGATTAACTATATAATGAAGAGTATTACCTTAAGTTTCAGCCTGATCATTCAGAAAGATGCTCTCAAGCTGATTCTTAATGCTAGTAATTAGCATAATAGTATCATTAAAATTTATAAGAATATTCTAGTTCATATTGGATCTATATCTATGCCTCAAACCTTCTTCATTTTAGAGTGTGGTTCCCATAAGTGCATTCTAGGCCACCTCTATGAAAATGTGACTCAGTTAGTATGACAAACAGATAATGTAGGTGGCATCACTATTATAATTTTTAATTTAGATGATAAAACTAATTAGATCTCCTTCCTCAGCTATTCTCTAGAAGATTATAGTGATAGGTAGCTAGATGATCTTCATAGCAAGCATCAGTCTTTAAATTAGAGATGCTGAGTCTAACTAATCTTTATGATAATAATAGTAAGTAAAGAGATGAAGTTAGAGTCAGCAGCATTAATATGATGAATGGTAAGATAGAAATTCTACTATATAAGAGTAATAAGAGAGAATTCAGCCAATCATAATTTCCCAGCCTGGGGCTGATAAATACCTCCAGCCAATCAGAGGTTGCTATTTAATTGCCTCAGAAATCTTCACTATATATTCCTATTATTTTATAATAATGCTTTCAGTCATTCTTGCATGCTATATTTTCTTTCTTGTAGCATCCTATCTCTGAAATTTATTGAGTTTATAGCATGTAACTACATAACCTTCCTCTCTATGATTCTACTGAGCCTTCTTCTTGATCTTGCCATCTAATTATTATCACACTGTACAAGCAGAAGGTAGATAAGATTCAGCCCCTCAATATACTAATAATAGATGGAGAGATACCTGATGAGATAGATCAATGGAGAGAGATTCATTAGAAATAATATTAAGATAATATTAAATCTGCAAAGGATCTGCCTTTACCTTACAACTACCTGATCACATTTTATTTCTCAGATTGCCCATATGGCTCTTACCTCACACCCAACAGAATAGAAAAGCTTCAAATTAAATTGATTTTGACACCTCAGAAATGCAAGCTACTGATTGAGATCTTACTCAAGCAGGAGAAAGTATTAGTATAAAGCTTCAGTAATTACAGAAAACTAGCTAAGGAAGTCTCTCTACCAATTAAGATTCATGCTGTTGAGTATAAAGCATGGTAGGCCTCTAAGTTTTCTGTTCCTCAAAAATTACTACTAATAGTTATAGAAATGCTTTGCAAGCAAGTTAATTCTAGTATCTTCAAACATTATTATAATCTATATTGGAATAAATGATTCCTCATTAAGAAGAAGGAGTCTGAGAAATACTAAATCATCAATGCCTGCATGGATATGAATGTTATTACAGTTCAGAATGCCTATATTCCTTTCAGTGCTGATGTTTTTATAAAAGATTTTACTGGGTAAGTCATCATCAGTATGATGAATTTCTTTTCCAGATATAATTAGATCACTTTACATGAGGATAGCTATAACATGACTGCCTTCTAAACCTTAATCAGCCTTCTTCACCAGATAATATTGCCATAAGATGCTATAAATTTTATTGCTATTTTCTACTGAGTCATGGCTCACATTCTCCATTCAAATATTCTCTACCAGGCAGATAATTTCATGGACAACATTAATGTGAAAGGTCCATAATTTTGATACAATAATAAGAAGATCATACTAGGAATTCATCAGTTTATTTTAAAGTATCTTTAAAATCTGGATTAGACCCTGATCAGCATCAAGCTCTTGAACACATACATCTAGGTTGCAAAATCTGAGTTTGGCTGCTCTGATATGATTCTCATTGGATATATTATCAATACTGATAGGCACTGCCCTGAGGCCACTAAAATTATCAAAATCATTAAATGGTCTGAATCAACTGAGATCTCTGGAGCTCATACCTTCATCAGTATTTATATGTATTATCACATCTGGATTCTGAACTTTGCCTTCATTTCCAACTCAATCTATTTACTGTTCAAGAAAAACACCTTTTTCCTCTGGAGACTCAAGCAATCAAACATCATGTCAGTTCTGAAGATAGCACTGATAACTGTTCCTGCTCTGCACTGCATTAATTATTCTGAAGGTGCTAGAGATATTATGGTCACAACTAATACTAGTAAATATAACTGAGAAGGAACATTGAGTCAGCAAGATGTTGGAAATAGGAAGCTTCATCCCTGCTAATATGAGAGTGGGATTTAGAGCTCAGCAGAGGTAAAGTATGACACAGGAAAATGAGAATGTCAAGTCATCCTCAAAATATTGAAGAAATACTAATATTATCTGTATGGTATTCACTTCATTCTTGAAACTGATGTGAAAACCTTAATTACTCAGCTCAACTAAATAGCTACTAATCTTCCTGGCACTCTAGTAACTAACTAGCTCACCTGGATTTAGATGTTTAATTTTGATGTTTATCATATTTCTGGGCAGATTCATAGCACTGCTGATAGCCTTTCTCAATGGCTGCCTACTAATAATAAGATACCTAAGGATCAGAATATTAATGAATTTATTAAGATAAAGCTTAATTATATTAGCATGACTTCTACTACTATTTCTAACTTTAATGTTCCTAATGATGTTAACAGTAAAGAATCCCATGTTCTTTCATCATCCTATTCTAATCATAGTGAATTAATTACTAAATATCTCACAATCTTGAAGCAGCTTAATGATATTCCTCACAAGGTTTTCTCAAAATGGTATAAGTATGTACTAAACTATGTTGTGCATGGGCAACATCTGTTTCACCAGTCAGATAAAGAGATTCCACTGAGGTGTGTGATAGATGATCCAGATGAGCAGAAGAAAATCATTACTTGAATATATGATAAGTTAGGTTATAAAGGCTATGAGGCAATCAACTATAAGGTCTCTTAGTAATATTAGTGGGAAGGCCTATTCACTGATGTCAAGGTATATTACAAGAGATACTATAAGTGCTAGTTCTAGGAAAATAACTACCTCAAAGAGCTGCTGTATTCAACTCACCACAACTATCTATAGAATAAGTAATATATCAATGTTGTTAAGTTTCTAAAGAACTGGAGAAAATCATGTGTAGTTATTACTCAGAATGATCTCACTGACTGGGTTGAAGGTCAGCCCCTTACTCATACTAAAGCTAAATACATGGCCCAGTTTATTTATGAAGATATTATATGCTAATATGGTTGTTTCTGGGAAATAGTGTGTGATGATGAGCTAGAAAATCAGAAGTGAATTAAAATTCTCACCATCAAGTATTATATTAGATAAATAATGATTTTACTGTACAATGTAAAAGTAAATAGCATGGTTGAATGTGGTCATCACTCTATTTTAGATGCACTGATGAAGCTTACTATAAATAGGAGGAATTAAGTTAATCATTTCCACTCAGTACTGTAGGTAGATTGTGTCTTCATTTAATAGTTAACAGGTGAGATGCCATTCTATCTGCAATATGATTATGATGCTATCCTCTCTGTTAAGCTTGAGGTACTAATGTAGTAAATACTTCTGTGACACATTGTTTACTCTCATGCCAACTTGATATACATATAGATTCAACAGTTAGAGAGACAGGATGAGGACCTGAAGGAGGCAGCCTTTCACCTACAGTGCATATGAGAGAAAAATTAGGATCTATTTGATGAAATCAAGTAATTAGTGTATAATTCAGTTCAGGTGGGAGACCTTATCCTTCTACATGACATCAAAATAGAAACATTCTATTCTATCAAACTTAACTTCCAATGGTTGGATCCATATCATATGCAGGAGACAAACCATGAGAAAGATACTTATCATCTTGAAGAGCTAAATAGCACACTGTTCCATAACACCACTGCAGGTAATTAAATAAAGAAATTTTACCTTTATAATGATTAAATGCTGGTAGTGTTAGATAATGTAGATCTAGTAGAGGATAGTAGTGAGAAAAAAGAGGATGTAAGTAAGGAAGAAAATACTTTATAATCTCTAATTCCTTATAATAAAAGTTTTATAGTTATTATCTGATTACTATGTTTATTTCCTTATTCTATTTACTCTTTCTTTATTTTCTTTATTTAGCTGTATCTACTTATCAGTTTATTTTCTTTATTAGCTGTCTCTTTATGGTTCAGATGCCAGTATGAGTAATATGCCAGAATCTGAATGTATCTTTACATTTCTTTACAGTTTTCTTTGTTTCTTTCATTTTATAGCTATTAAAATAGTAGTATATCTTTCTTATTCTCTCATTTTACTGGCTGCAGCTACCTTTACATCTTGCATTTGAAAAACTATAAGAGTATACTCTATTCCACATTCCCCTCCACTTTCCTCTCATTATCATCACAGATATCTCAGTCTTACTCTTAAACTAACCTACATTAATATACAACAGTGCTATATCTATAATTTCCCTCACTTCCTTCCTGCAAAATGTTGAATCACCAAAATCTGTATGCTCTGACTCCAAAGCTCACTAACTCTCTTGCCTTAGTTAAGTATGGGAAGAAAAAGTTGTCAACCACTAGAAAGATTCAGAAGTATATTAATACTCTTAATAGGTATGCAGCTTTACACTATCAGGTTTAGTGTGAAATTACTAATCTGATCATGAGCAGGCATGAAGATAGAGAGAAGGAGGTCACTACATATTTTAAATGGATGAAGAAGGATAGAGCCTGGCAGACAGTAGTGTCTGAAGCTGACTTCTACTATCAGACAGTAGAGATCTATCATATAGTAGAGACAGTCAGAGTTTACTGAAATCACACTTCAGAAGGGTATAAAACTTGTGTGGAATACTAGGGGAAGATCATTACTGATGAATTCTGGCTGATGCTGAAGAAGGATAAATAGTGTAGATATATAGTAACTCTCACAAGAAATTATAATTATTTATTTGCAGTGGAAAGAATCAATCAGGTAATATAGATCTAGCTATATTAGAATTCTGGGAGAGGCATAAAGCTTAACAAGAAACTAATGCTTTCTGATCTTAAGAATGCTTCCAGGCCAGATTTTGTTAGCTCTATATTAAATATAGAAGCCATCTATACTACTAAGCTTCATATTGATCTTAAGGAAATTCTTATAGCTGATATCTTACTATCTCTTTCTACTCCTACTAACCTACAGCCTTTAATTCCTCTATCTTTATCCTCTTAAAATTTTTAGTAGCAGCCTTCTTCAGCTTTACCATGCAATTCTCATATAACTAGCTAAATACCTCTACTTTCTTCTCATTCTTCTTAAAATAATCATCACTATTCTGAATCAGTTCTCATATCTCCTTCTACTTTCTCATCTAATGCTTCTTAAAACCCTGACCCTGATTTATCTACTTCTTACCTATAATATGTCTCTAGCCAATCAGTTTCATCAATAGCTACCTTCCTGTTCAATGTCAGCCTCTCCCATTTTGCCAGCCTGTCACCAGAAGAAATGGCAGAGCTTGAGAATCAAGGTGCTAATAAGGAGGATCCTAACATTACTGAAGCTGTTGAAAAGTGTCAGAAGACTGACTGTTGTGGATGTGCATGTCATTAGAATGTTAAGTTTATCTTGAAAGCTCAGCTCAATAATGTGAAAGAGCTGAATGATAGCTAGTTTATTAAGCTTCTAAATTAGCTTGTAAAGCTATTATCTTCTTTTTCTTTATGCTATTATCATGCCATTAATCTTGAAGGAAAAATTAGTTTGCTGACTTAAGGTTTGAATCAGGCAGCTTTAACATCCAGGCTCAAGGCTGTCATTAATAGCTGCAGAAATCTTGATTGAATTCACACCACTAATAGCACTTTTCATTATTTTTATAAAAGATGCTGCCCTGTCCACCTAGAGGATTTTCTTTAAATATATTGCATGAAGCATGCTACTCTCTCTTTCATTACTCTGCTGAACTAGATGAGTATGTTGAAGAACTTCAACCTGGAAAGTATAAATATAAATCTCACACTAAATGACTAGGATGTAGATAGCTCTTTATCTCTTCTAATTTTCTTCTGACTCTAAATGAAGATAGCTGTGGGAAATGTGCTCATTACATACAACACACTCAGAAAGATAATAGTATATGAATGGGATATATACTTATTTCATTAGCAAAAGAATCAGAAGTTGCTGGGGTGGCTCTACATGATACTCTATAGAATTATTCAGCAGATAATTTGCCAGGACCTAGTTTACTATGCCTGATATATTACTCTTTGCTCAGATCATCAGACAAGGCTCATCTCCTACCCTTATTATATTAAGTTTGTCAGAAAGAGAAATAGCATGTTTTTCCAATATATTAATATTAATATTCAGTACCTCACTGAGGAGAATTATAATATGAATATGATTTAAGGATCCATCAGCATAACAAATGAGAATCATGCAAACTACATGACTGTAATTCCTAGTATGTATCATTATGTCTCTAAGTGAAATCATCAACTTCATGAAAGGAGGTTTCTGAATGATAGAATCATTCAGAATGTCTCCTCACAGATGCTTACTAATCAAAATTTATAGGATTTTAAGACTGGCTAGAAGATCATTTCTTGCAAATAGAGAGATATATAAATCATCATGCTATATATTTCTCATGGGAGTATAGGCCTAGCTATAATCAAGTAGAGAATGATACTTCTATGGTTTATTAGAATCTAGAAAGATAGTAAGTCTTTAGAAGTTTTAAAGAGTAGCATGTAGAAGTAGCTCTCACAGGTGAATTGAGATCTCATTCATAGACTTACAACATCCTCTAGCCTATCTATTCTATATGGTAGCATTTCTTATTACTTTCCTACTGCTATAACTATAATAGATCTTAATGTACTTTCTGAAGCTTTAGTTGAATATTAGCAATAAGATGATCCTTTAGTTCAGAGAGAGCAGTAGATTTTTTTTGATCTGATGCTTAATCAGCCAGTTAAGGATTATATTCTAGCCTAATGTAAGAGAGCTGTGAGGGCTGCAGTTTATATCTTTATAACTGTAATAGATGCTGAGAAACAGCTGTTCAGTTAGCAGAGTTTCTTTTACTATTATTATAATAATATTCCTCTTGATTCTATCATTAGTGACTATGTAGCTACAGAAGAAGACACCATTAGAATTCTAATTCATAATTATAAGAAGATAGATATCAGCTAGTCAATTCAGTTAATTATGATTTTCTACCTCAGAGCTGAGAAATGTTTCAGCCAGTCAGAGCCTGCTGTTTTGCTGCAGTTGCTGCTCTTACTATCACTAATATATATTTATTTTTTTTTTCTTGTTATGTTGCTTAGTTTGCTTTCTCTATATTTCCTTCATGTCTTCCTTAGTTTCTTTTGTTTTCTATGTGTAGTTTACTACTACTCTATATTTATTTTTCTTGCTGTATCTACTTTCTTTTCTATACTTACTTATCTATATATATCTCATCCTGCACCTTCTACTACTAATTTTACCTGTTATGTTTTCTTTCTCTTTATTTTTTATTTTTCTTGTATTTTTTTCTTCTTCATTACTCATACTACTCATCTCAATCTTCATTGCTATCTATCATTAGCTGCCCTATTTCTTTCTTCATCTATCATACAAGCATAACACCTCCTCTCTCATGATGAGACCATGGATCTTATTATATATAAAATTATTAGTATAAAGCTATGTACTTACAGGCTACTCTGCCTATCTAGAGTATACTCTTTCTTCATTGCCAACCTACTCATTCATTTCTCTGGGCCTCACTTCTGCCCAGTAGTTTATATATTCTAGGGCTACACTCTACCCTCTCCTCATTTAGAAACCTCTCACTAATCCTATTTCAGCTCTCATCTCTATTTCTGGCTATGAAGGCTGCTACCCTACAATTTCATGGTTCAAGCTGTTAATGAACTATTCTATCTGGGCCTTTACTCAAAAATATCAGCCACATTTACTGCAGCCCAGAAAGGGCTTTATCATTGCTAACTTGCTCATCCATCTCTAGTCTTACCTCCCTGCCTCACAGCCTCAGTGCAGCCACTTTCTTACAAACAGATGATCTGATACACAGTACATGGCCACTCATCAGCTGACTTTAGAATGACATAGTCAGATCAATTTCAGAATAATATATTCAGAGCTACTGCTCTCATCATAATGCTGAGCTATTCTTCTATTCATTAGGTTAGCAAATTAAGGGGAGGGGAGATATGTGGTGAGGATTCATCATCAGGTTGGATCAATTTTTCATCAAGGCTTTTCACTGCCAAGTACAGCCATAAAGATAGATATTTTCCTTTCATTGTAAGGCTTCATCTGTTTATTCATGGATTTCTCATGCATGTGTATGCTTCTTTGAGATAGATCTTTTATTTCTTTTGAGTGTTATCTTATCATTCTATTATTATGTTGTTTTATACTATAGATTGCTAATACATTCCTCTGCTTTAACATTAATATCAATTTTTTTCTTATGTTTGCCACTGTCCTGTTCAGTGCCACCTGATGTGCACACCCTGTCCCTGCTTCAGTGGCATGTCAAGATAGTAGTTATGACTTCTCAGGATTTCAATGATAGTGTACTTAGCATATTAATAGTTAAGTGTGCAAAACAGGCAATTAATTATGATGTTTTGGAGATCTAATCAAATCTTATCATCTATCTTGTAGTGTTCAGCAGGATTTCAGCAGGTATTTATACAGTCCTATTAATTTTACTAGGCACTGACCATGGAGGATTCAGCCTACTTGTAGGCTTGCTGGAGTTTCAAGACAATGATGTCCATAATTTGGATTGAACTACAGGGTAAAGTGGAAGGTTCAGATAATTCAGTGAGATTAAGGACTTCAAGATTGTAACCATATAAGAGGAAAAACAGGCTGACATCAGTGCTGATAGTATTATAGCTATTAATTATGAGTTTAGCATGCAGAAGGAGTTTATTCTAGTCATTCTAGGCATATAAATAGAACTTTTAAAGGTAGTTTTTAGTTGTTTGGATCATACATTCAGTACTGCCATCAGTTTTAAGGTAATAAGTAGTTAAGAGGTATCAGAAGATCTTGAGGAGCTAGTAAATTTAGGTTCAGATAGCTCTAATAAACTAGATTCTATAGTCTGAGATAATTATATGGGGTAGATCATACTAGTGATAAAATAAACTTTAAAAGAAGGCTTTAGTCACTATAGGTACATTTATCTTTATATAGAGTTTAAAAATAACATCTTTACTGAGATAGTTAATAATGATAAGAATATTCTTGCAGCTATTACTCATAAAGAGATCTACTGCAAAATTAATGGTAACATCACACCAGACATATTTAGAGATTGAAAGAGATTTGAGCAGACCTTAATAGTAGTCCCACCAGGTGATAATAAATCAGCAGATGTTGTAGTTTCAGATGAACTATTAGATACTCTAAGATATATCAGACTAGTAGAAATTTTGGGATAAAATTTAGTAGAGCACTTTATAGCCTAGATGGTCAGTCATCAGAGAATTGTGAGTTTCTTGCATGATTTGGGTGCATAATAGTTCTGAATCAGAAACCTACCACCTCCCCTGAAAGTATAGTTAGAAGTTAGAGTCTATGGAGCATTTAGTAATATTAATACAAGCTTGAAGTTCAGATGGAAAATAGTAAGCTTTATCTTAAATAATCTGAATCATCATCTAAAGGTATTCATTAGAGGTAGCAGCAGTGTCCTAGAGTCCCTGAAGCAGGGATGAGACAATTATGATTAGTAAGGTAATAAATAAGACATATATTACTCTATGTAGCATTGCTTCAGATTCTTTGAGGATCTATAGATTTAGTAGTCTCTATTTGCAGTTTACCCAGTAGGTATCAGAGTCTTTAGAAGGTATATTCTATTTACATCAGAAGAGAGTGTCAGCCATGAAGTTCTCTGTGTCAGAACAGTAATAGATTGTAAAATGAAAGTAGCTAAGAAATTCAGCCTAATATATTTAGCATTCAGAGAGTTTATGGGTCATTATGAAATATCAGAGGTTCTTATGATCTGTGATAATTTCAAAGTCTTTCATACTATAGAGTTCAGAGTCCTATTCCTCTAGACATCAGATGATAGTGAGAAGTTCTTTATCATAGATCTTATAGTTAGCTTCAGTAAGGCTAAGCTTCTTAAATATAAATATATAGGATCACAGAATGCCTTTATCATCCTATTACATGAGAGTATTATCTGTAATATAACTAAAAGAGTCTATTTTAATCATCATTAAGTAGTCAGAGTTAAATGTGATGAGCATCAGGGCAGAGACAAACATCTACTTAAGACATATGAATGCCTTGTCTGCTTCCTTAGATCATTGAAACTGCTGGTCTTTACATGTAAGGTTAATCAGTAGTTAAATGATGTCAGAAAAATTTTGAATGAAATATTAGTAGAAATTTATAAATTCTAGAAAGCCTCACATACTTTTTATGGTTATAGAGGCCTCCTATTTGAGAATAGCAGTGATCTTCTTGGGGTCCATATGAACTCCCTTCCCTACCTCTACAATGAAGCTGAGGTAGGTCATCTCTTGGACTTTAAAGGCAGATTTGTTAATATCAATCAGAAGACTATATTTATAGAGGTGAGTAAGGACTTTTTAGATGTACTCTTAATACTACTTACAGAATTTATTGGTGAAGATAAGGATGTTATTAAGGTAAATAGAAGTAAATTCATCTAAATAGTCTTATAAGACCTAGTTAATGTATTTCTGGAAGGTGCTTGGGGCATTTATGAGGCTAAAGAGGATAACTGTCCATTCAAATAGATTATATCTTATATAAAAAGTAGTTAGTCATTCATCTCCTTCTGCAATTCAGATCTTATAGAACACAGAAATGACATCTAGCTTTGTAAATCACTTAGCTTAATCAATATATTCAAGAGTCTCATTAATTAATGGCAGTAGGTAATAATCTTTTCAGGTGAGGTAGTTGAGGCTCTAATAGTTAATATAGAACTAGAGGCTTTTACCTGGCTTTTTCATGAAGAGTATGGGTACACCTACAGATGAATTACTAACTTAAATGAAACTCTTATCTAAAAGGTCATTAAGAGTCTTGTGGAGCACAAGTAGTTCATCATAAGATATATTGTATAGTGATCCTCAGGATAGCTGAGAATCTTTATTATCTATCTTCTCAAGCTTGATATGGTGATTATATATACTGTGGAATGGCAGAAGCTTCTTAGTAGCCTTATAATTAAAAATATCAAGAAATTCATGGTATTGTAGAGGGAGGACTGTTGTAGGGTCAGTCTTTAGTTTTTTAGAGAGTTATGAGAGAGCCTTCTCTATGTCAGCCATACTGGCAGTGAAGATTTCAATGGGAGGTTAGAACTTGAATTTCCAATTGTGACTTCAGAGGAGGTTATAGGTATTAATAGAGATTTAGTAAAGGTTAGTAATCTTATGAACATTTTTTTCAGAGATGTAGATGCCTTCAGGGAATACAATATATTAATTGCAAGTATTAATGAGAGCTTGATGTTTAAATAGTTATAATAAGCCTAGTATAAAGTCATACAGAAGATTCTTAATCTCATATGTATAGATATTTTCTTAGAGAAATTTACCAACATCAACATCAAGCTTCATTATATTTCATATAAAGCTGCCTGTGTCACCATTGATACCTTCAATCTTTTAGGGGTTGATCAGGATATGTAGAAGGTTATAATAGTTAATCATATGAAAATGAATTATTAAATAGTAATAGTAATCACTGTTCATCATAGTATTCATATTAAAAGAATAATTAACTACAGTAGGTATAAGAATTACTAGAATAATTATTTTCTTCTCAAAGGTTTTCCTATCTAACTCTAAGAGCTTCTACTCATGATTTCACACAGAAGCTAGTCTTTTCCCAAGTCTGACTTAGTGTCTTTAAAGTCTTTCTTCTCTTTGAGCTTGATTTATACATTTATAGATCATATAGGTAGTTTTAGAGGAATATAAGTTCTACAGTAGTCAGCAACTCTATGTCTAGATTTATCACAATTAATGTAGACATCTTAGGTGCAGTAGTCAACAATAGCAGCAGTAGTTATATTTAGAATGTGAAATTATAAGTGCATGCTCAGTAGTAAGATAAGATGATGATCTAGCTAAGGGCCATAGGGGCCATACATGAAAATATAATGCTATAGGCATGTGATCCATACATGTGACCTTAGCTATACATGATATCTGCTGGTATCATAAATAAGTTATCATCCTTGATAACTGGGGAGGCAGCATAGAGGAGTGATATAAGGATGAGGCTGAAAGCTGTACAGTCTGTGCATAATAGCTAGACATATGAAATATGAAATGCTTAATAAGGAAGGGTAAATCACCCTGTGCAGCATAGAGAGGGTAGAAATGCATATTCAATCATCTGATTTGCTGGTCCCTCTTATATATCTATATCATTACTAGTGCATCCTGCATTAGCATTTGATGGGGCTCTCATGTGTCTTCTTGTGGATGGTTTTTCCATTTGATCTTATATTCTACTCTGATACTAATGCACTGTTTATCAATAATTTCTTTCATCTTTCAAAACTCTTCACTATTGACAATTTGGTCTGGTGTCTGGGGAATGGAGCAGTTTAGATGGTCTTCATGGTATGATTCTAGGTGGATTATACTTATAACTAGGTGTATGCCTCTCAGCTGGGGTGGTAGTTTCAATCTGTATGCTGATGAACTGACTTTTTCAATTATCTCAAATGGATCAATGTGTAGGGGGTAGAGGGTTGACATCTCTGGTAAGATATAGCTGTGCTGTCCTTTATGAATGAGTCTCAGGTAGGCCTTGCCAGTTAATTCCATTGATTGGTGTTTAGCATCATAATATGTAGCCATACATGCTTGACTTAATGCAAGGGTGTCATTAATGGATTTCCTTATATCCTCTTGGGCATTTATGAAATTGTCTGCAGAAGATGAAGTGGTATCATTTGCTGGAGGGTTGAATTAGCAAAGGGGATTGATACTATATAGAGCTTTGAAGGGTGAGACTTGTGTTGCTTGTGATACTGCTGTATTTATTGCAAATTCTACTTGTGATATTATTATATCCCATTCTGCTACATCTCTTCCTGCAAGTACTAATTACAAGGCTCCTTTGACTACTTGATTTACTCTCTCTGCTTGACCATTCACAGATGGGTGGTATGTGGTTGTCAGACATAGTGCCACTGAGGCTCTCTGGAATATCTCTACCCAGAATTTATTAAGGAATTGTTTGTCATGATTAGCAATCAGCTGGCTGGGGAGACCCTAAAAGCACATAATTTCATTAAAAAATGCTTTTGCCCATTATTCTGCATCCCAGTCCTTTCTTCCAGGAATGATATGTATGTACTTTATATATTTATTAGTGACTGTGAGAATCATATTGTATTTATTTAAGGTTATTTCTGGTAGGTCAGTAATGAAATCAAGGCTCAAGATTGCAAAGAGTTGGTTTGTGGACTGTACTGGGTAGAGTTGTCTGTAAGGGTGATGATGTTTTATAGCTAATATCTAGCATATTAGATAGACTTTCATGAATTTGCAAATTTGCTTATTTATCCCTGGAGAGAATATAGTTGTTTGGAGGTGAGTGAGTATTCATTGCATGCCACTGTGTGCATTGTGTTGATGTGCCTGATTAATGATCTTTATCTACATAGATTATGAAATGCATATCCTAGCTCTCTCATCTATTAGAGTGTAGAATAGCAGGCCAGCACTATTCAAATAGAATCCATGATAGGTATTATGTCAGTTGATATTTACATTGGTCTTGATATTGCATTCATTGATCTTTCAATACACTGTGTGGAAATGGGGGTCTGTTGATAATGCAGTTTGGATCTATTCCTTGATTATAGGGTGTATTTCCAGCATTATTGTCATGTAAGCTATTTCAATGTCTGCCTGTAATTAGGGTGCCTGGGCTGGTTTCTAGTGTGTTGATTGTTCTAGTAGAGGGAGGTAGATCAGTTCAGTGGGTAAATGATATATATCATCTATTTCCTTGATTGAGAGATGTAAAAGCACATCTGCATTCTTATAAAGTTTGCCTGTGTGATGTACAATCTTCATCCTGGATGTGAACTGAGATAGAAATAATGACTATTTGTTGAGGCAATTATTCTGATGCTTATCCACACTTACTGTTTGAAGAGCTGTTTTCAATGCTACATAATCTATGATGACTGTAAATAGTCTGTTAAAGAACTGCAGAGCCTTCCTTAACATCCAAATGAGCACAGCTGTCTTTAGCTCTATCAATGTGTACTTAGTTTCAGCACCCTTAAACTTCTGGGAGAGGAAGAGAACTAGCTGTTCTTTTTCTTAATCATTCTTCTGGTGCATCACTACTCCAATTCTGTCACCACTTCTATTAACATATGTGATGAACTCCTTTGAGAAGTCAGAGAATTATAGGATAGGAGCATCTATAATTTCCTTCTTTATGTCCTCCCAACATTCCCTTAATTTCTTCTCTGGTGGAATTGGTTGCCTTGCCCATTTCTTGTGTGGATTCCCCTTACTAGGGGTGTTAGCAAATCTGTGGGTTTTCCACACTTGCAGTGGCTTGACTTTCTGTGAGTACCAGGCAATAAATTCCTGGTAATAGCTGAAGAGGCTCAATCCACCTTCTAACTGAGTAAGTGTCTTGGGAAAGGTGAGCTTTTGAATTGTGGCTACCTTCTCCTCATGCATAGCTAGCCCCAGTCTGGATACTTGGTGGCCAAGCAGGGTAACTGAGGGAAAGGCAAAGTTGCACTTTGCAATGGATAATGTTATCCTAGATTCCTGAATTGCACCTAATATTATATTCAGATCCTTGAGGTGGATCTCTTTATCTCCTGAGAAAATAATTATGTTGTTGATATATACTAATGTTGATTTCCACAGGTATGATTAAAGAATCCCTTCTATAACAGACTGAAAGTAGGCTAGGGAAAAGATGAGGCCCATACTTGCTACCTTTAACTATTTATATCCTCAATGTGGTATTATAAATGTACATTTCCATCTGTCTTTGATGAGAATTGGAAGCTGAAAAAAACCTTTCTTGATATTGATGATGGAAAATATTGACATACCTTGAAGTGATGAGAGTATGATATCCTGTTGTAGCAGTAAGTAGGTGTTAGGACATGTCTTTGCATTTATCTTCCTGAGGTTAATGACTAGATGAGGTTTATTATTCCTCCATACAATGAATGTAGGAGATCTAACAGGGCTTGGTTGATTCATTAGAACCTGCTCAACTCTGTCTTATTCAATGAGCTCTTCCAGGATTTCATTCATGGTCTTGTAGTTCTTCTGGGAAAGATTGAAAGGTGCTTGATGCAATCCCTGGACATTGGATTTGTTGAAGAAGGGGATTGGCATCTCATGACCTTTTAATTTTTCTAGGCCTGGTGCAAAAAGGCCTTTATGTTGATGCAGAATTTCTTTGACCTTATCCTTATAGTTCTCTCCCTAAAAATCTGAAATGTTTGGATTGGGAGATCCTTCTTCTTCCTCATAATTAAGCTGGAATGGCAAGTTAGATGGGTCTATATCATCTATTTTCTGTACCTATTCTAATGGGCTGATATCTGTATTCTTATGCTTTGGCTCCTCCTACTTAATGGGTTCTGTTCCCTTTTCTGATGGGTCCTTAGTATTATATTGAGGTGTTGTGTCAAGGGTGGCAATGAATGTATGTAGCATATTGATGAGGCAGCTTGATGTTTTGATAGCTGATTATTGATGCTGGTCCTTCTGTTCATCAGCCTTGATTAAGCCCTGATGGTCTTTAACTAATTCATTATGAGCTGGTTCTTAGCTATCATATTATAGATGGTCCACATATGCTGTCACCAGTATGTCCCTGTTTAAGGAGTATGTGTGCCTTATGATCTTTTGGGCTGGGAGGTGGATGTTGGTGGATCTGAAATTAGTGACTAATATGTATTCAATTATAGGGTGTGTTGTAACACCTTTTGCTGCTAATACCCATAAGGCTGTTGTCTGGAATGGGAGGAGGTTGAAATATATGTGTTGATAGGTTGTTTTCTTTGGCATTGTATGTATTACTAGAACTGCCATCTTATGCTCAGCAGGGATTATAATAGCTGACTTGATGCAGACTGAATGTTTACATTCACAGTGTGAAAGTGATATACTTGCTGGTTGTAGTAAAATCTCCAATTTACTAATCTATATAGAGTCTGTTTTACTGAGCTTGATGGTGACCTTATAGTATTATAAGAAATTCATTCCTAATATGAGACTAATGTTCAATTTATTCACAATATGAATAATTCCATGTAAGTTCTTAGTGACTCCATCTGTGATACTTAATGTTCATTCTTGTGAAGATGTAGAGTCCTCTGTAGTCATTAGCATCATGAGTTTAGATCATCTAGTCAGCTTGGCTATGGGAATTGCATATTACAGTAGTATGATTGTATAGGTAGTTGATATTAATAGTTTCTGATTTATGTCATGTATTTGGAAATGTAGGTTGTTTGAATTGTTGTGAACTTTTAATTGTGGAAAATATGTCCTAAGGAAGGATTCATCTATAACTGATATTCCTGCACCTGTATCTTGGATAATGCTAATGGGCTGGCCCTGGGCATCTACCATGAATACAGTAAGAGATGAGATATAATGAGAACCAGTACAAAAACAGTCAAACACTTTTGAATTAGACTTGGGTAAAATATTTGGTAAGATTGACAAGGTAGAAATATTGAAATGATTTCCAAGAAAGAAGGTTAGTTTTTTAAGTCTGCTGAATGAGCATTATCATCCTTATCTGAGGTATAGCCTTCTTCATTGATAGTCATCATGATGTTGCCCTCCTGATCAGAGCTCTATTCCTTCATATTAGTGATATATGCCTTTGCTGGTTGCTTGTCCCAAGGGATGTATGGGTTTGAGTAATAATACTCATTATAATTCCCTTTTCCTTGAGGCCAATTCTATTTGTCACCATATCTGCAATTGTCCTTAACTGGCACAGCATCCTGCTGCTTGGCAAAACACAGGTTTTGCTGCTCATAATTCCCTCCATTTTATTGCACCTGGTATGATTGGTGATAGTTATTCTGTTGATTAGTAGAATGGTCATTTTGTTGGGATTATCAAACTTGATATGCAGTGTCATTCTGTGCTTGCAGTATTCTGGTATATTCTACCAAGGTCAGGAAGTTGAAGTTATGCTCATCTACTGGATATATGATATAGAGTTGTGCTTCCACACTGTCATGTAGATGTTAGATGATCTGAACTTTGTCAGTTATCTCAGCTTCTCATAATAACCTAATTTTTTTATTGTAGTATTCAGATAGTGGAGCTTCTTTCCAGCAATCAAAATGATAGTATAGGTGTGTAGCTTGAGTTAGAGCTTGTGTGCATAATAGTCCATATTTCTTGCTCAGTTCTGATTCTCAAATACAAATTAATGTGTTCATCTCCTCAATGGTGTTATCAGTAAGAGCTCCAAACCATTGCATGACTTTTCCTTGTAGATAACTAGGTAATACACAGAGTACTATCTTGTGTTCTTCAATAGATATGATCTAGGAAATGCATTATATGAATATACAAACAGGTGTCTCATCTGAATCAAATAGTATTAGATCCTCAGGGTATAACTTGCATGTGTATCTACTATCTGAGTCTTTATTTCCCAAGAAGTTCTTATTGTTGTGGCATTTATTCCATTAATTATTTTGTGAGCAGTAACTATCATTACAGCATCTACTATGATAGTCATGTTGATTGTTTCTGGAGGAGTCAGACAAGTCTGAAGAGTCATCATTTAGAGTATGATAGTAATTTGATCTTCTTACCTTAAAACCTTTCTTCCTTCTTAGTTGCTGAACTGACTACTCTTAATCAGGTTCATTCACTTCTTGATCAGGGAGGCTTTATCATTCTGCAGTGATGATATGGTTACTGGTCACTAAGCCATTATTACCAGTTACTAAGCTGCTATTACCTTGTTGCTTATTGCTGAAGGGGTTATGATAGGTAGGGTGTGTTGACACAGCATTTTCATTGTGAGATTCTATTAGGTATGATGTGTTTGAAGGGTCATATATGGGAATGTGTATAGAGTTAGCACTTAGGTGTCTATGCAAAAAGTTGTTGTCCTGAACTTGGTCATTATTATCTTCTTTCTCTGAGGTTTGTGTAGCTTGCTCTCTCAGAACTGGTGATATTGTAGTTCTAGTGAGTTTGAAGACATCCCTAGTAAAAATCAAGTGCCCTTCAGTTGTTTGATCTGGGCTGAGGTGGAATCATTCAACCCATTTCTTATATCTCATAATGGAGGTGGATGGCTAAGTGGCTGAGGCTATAATGCCTATAACTTTCTTAATTAGGTCTTTGTGTTTGATATTACTGTCTAGTAAGAAGATGGCTTTAGCTCTCTTGAAGTTAGACTTCTTGACTATTAGCTAAAGTGGTTTGTACTTATCCTTACAGAAATGTTTATAATAGAGGAGAAGCATAGCTGCATCCACTTTGAACATAGCTTTTGAATAGGCCTGTTTATCAGGTTTGACATGCTCAGTATTGATGTTGTCATTCTCAGTTTGTTCCTTTTAATTTCCTGGCCTGCTGAACTGTAAGTTCAGAAAGATACAGTCCATGAAATTATCAGAATAGCCATCTGGGGTGATTGAGGCTTGAGGATAAGCTATCTTGCTAGGGGTGCTGGGCATTGCTGCATTAATAGTATGAGCTTGAGCTATTATGGATTGCAATGTGATTAATATGGCTGGCCAGTATAGTGCAGATTAACTTCTGGTTGGATGGAGTAGCTAGCTGTCAGAGCTAGCTATCCTGACATTTTAAAAATTGATGATGTAGGGTAGGTAGTTAGTGTTAGCTTCTGTGTAGCTGTGGCCAATGCAATTAAGGCTTTGAAGTCAATAATACAGAGGACTTTGTAACTGATGTGTGATCTCATACTAAAGGTAGCTGTCTTGATTGATTCTGAATTGTAATGTGATGGACTCTGTTGTCAGTTAATGGGGAGTTAGGGGTTGAGATGAAATTGAAGGTAGTTAAGGCTACTTAGCTTCTTCAACTCAGGTGGGTGATGTGTGTTCTCTGTCCATATGTGGAAGGTACCTGATAGGGAATGCAGCTCTTATGGTGAGGTTCACAATTAACTACTATAAGTCAATTGGTAAGCTGAAGCTCCTGAGTATGAGTAGCAGAAGAGTTAGATCTATCAGATCTGAAATAAAGATATGTCAGATTAACTTGTAGTAATTATCTGACATTAGTAGCACTGAACTAGCTTCTTTTAGCCTATATCTGAATGGTTCCACAGCTGTGGCATCTAGATGATAGGTTCTCACAACTGTGGGCTCTGCAACTGCAAACCTACTAATTGTCCTAGATGGCTGTCTTTGGCTGTATAGCTAAATGTGATAACTGTCATATACTCTAGCTAGAATTGAACAATAGACATGCTACCATTATAAGCACATGCTCAGTAGTAAGATAAGATGATGATCTAGCTAAGAACTATAGGGGCTGTACATGGAAATATAATGCTATAGGCATGTGATTCATATATGTAACCTTAGCTATACATGACAGAAATACATTTATATGAGCAGGCCTTATAGGCATTCAGTTCATAGTGTTTAGATTCTTCAGCAGAGAAATTTTGAGGAAAGCCTCTCTGAAGATAGTAGAAGCATCACTATGAATTTAGCTCTGAATGGCTTTGATCTCAGATAGATTGTTCTCTATACTGTAAAGCTTCATATAATATTTAAGATACATAGGAGATTCAATGGAGGCAATAATTTACTATAGAAGTTCAAACTTGATGACCTTCTTAAGTAGGGCCTTTTTGATAGTGTTATTTTATAACTGGCTGCTAGCTTCTAAGATCTTCAAATTGAATCTCAGAAGAAAGATAGAGAGTAGATTAGTTTTCTGATAAATACTATGCAGTCAGGTTAGAACCTTCTAGACTACTGAAGAGTTAAAGAAAAGGATGTTGAGCTGATTGAGGATGACATTAAGGATTATAGAAATAAGTTTGATATTAACCTTCATCTAAGGATGAAATTAGGTGATAGCAGTGCCAGAGAGTTAGGTATAGATATATCAGGCCTGGTTAGTAGGAGATCTAATCATAAAGTCATTCAAAGTGATTTTGGCCTTCACACTGAGGTGCCAGGCAGAGTATTCAGAGACTTATTTGCTCATGAATTTCTTAAGAGTGGTGAGCCTTTCTTTCAGATGTCTTGGGAAGTCCTCAAAAAAAGCAATTAGATGAGTAGGAGTTAGGATAGGAGCTAAAGTCAGTATGAGTATATAATTTTATTTAGTGATAAGATCAATCTTATTTATAAGCTATTAAATGAAGTTTCAGAATTCAGCATCAAAGCCCTGAGAAAGAGTGTTGTCTTTACATGGAGGATTCATATTTATAATGGATTTAAAAGATTGTTCAGATTTAGAGAGTTTAGAGGATTCAGAAAGTTCAGAGAAAAATCTCATGAAATATCAATATAGATTGTCAGGGCTTTAAGGCCTTTTGCTAACACATTATCTAGCAGAGCTGAGCTGAGCAAGTTATATTTCAGATTTCAGAAGAGTTTACTGTATGTGCAGGTCACATTTGGAAGAATCTACTATACATGCAAATTATATTTAGAGGGCAAATATAATGAGGATCTCTAAGAAGAGATCAAGTGAGTAATTACAAAATGTAATGGGTGCACTCCAATAAGTAGATCATACAAGCTATACACTAGAATCAAGATTGTAATTGCTAGAGAAAGGAAGGAAAAAGGAAAAGAAATCATAAGATCATGCAATATAAATAGAAGGAAATTACACAAGGTCAGAGTGGATAAATATTCATATAAAGACCTGATTAGAGGCATCTGATTGAGCAGTTAGAGATCAGGTAAAGTTCAGGCAAGCTATAGATATAGAGTATAAGAATGTAGCCCTTCACAGAGCTAAGCTGAGTAATTAGATTTATTAGATATAGATTCATCCTAGCTAACATTTCAGATGCATTGATGGCTCTATATAGAAATATCTATTAGTACTTATATAGAATAAGGGCCTGAAGGATGTAAAACCTGGGTCTTCTGAGTATAATATATAAGATATAAGGCTGTGATGATAGCTGCATTATGCAATGAAAGAAACTAGTTAATAGTCTTAATCTGATTATAATAATTATAGTGTTTAATTGTAAGATTCATGATAGAAATCAAATAAAAGCTTGAAGGCTGTAGAATATCAATATAGTAGTTAATATAAAGAATGAAGATATAGCAGTAGGTAAGAAAAAAAAAGGTAAGAGATAGGAGAGGGGTGAGAAGGTAGATTGAATGTGTGAGGAGAAGACTTGAGGTTCAAAAACTAGTATTAAGCTGTAAAAAAAAAGATTTGAAGTCATATTACTACTCTTTACTTAGATCACATGATTGCAACTCAAGTTTACACCAATTAGAGCACAGGATTTTACTAAGGCTCCTAATTGGGACAAGAGATCCACAATTAGCAGGGATTAAGCTAGTATATATATTACTCTACTTTGCTCTGCAAATCATATTCTCCTGATCAACTACCCAGCCACAATGAGGAATAAATCCCTCCTAGCTTAATAATAATTTATTTATCTTCTGTAAAAGCTTCCAGAATTCTTCCTTAGCCAGCTTCTTTCATAGCATATATTAGCTTATTTTTGTTACACAGTGACTGCTGTCTGTTTATGTATCCCAACTGGATCAGACAAGGCAAGCTAAATTGCCTATTCTATAAATAGATATATCTGTATATATATATTATTCCCTGCTTAAGAGTATTTCTAGAAAAAGTTCAGGCTACTTATATTAACTATTTATAAAGTTAGAAAGTAGGAGGGAAGGGTATTTACATAACTTTCTAGCTATTTAGTTAAGCCTGTCTCTTTCTTATTGATGCTGTGCTGTGCTTTACTTAAAATGATGATCTATCACTAGAGAGAAACCTTCAATATCTATATGGTAATAAAGGGGTTTAATAGATTCTCAGACTTGGAGTTTTATCTAAAGCATTTCCAGCTTTCAAATGTAGAAGCCATGGGAGGATGGGGTTATATATAAACATCTTATTTAATTTATATATATCCTTATAAAAAGCTCTGCAAACCTCTTCAGTGTAATTGTAATAAGTGATCTCATCCATTGCTGTCTTTTGTTGAGGAAATAGGATAAAGGGGAAAGGAGGCAGAAGGGGCTGTTAATGGTGGATGAGATATGGTGAAGATGAGAATGCACATGAGCAGGCATGCAAGTATCCCCCATACTGTCACTCTGCGAGGGAGCTTGAAAATCCGGGGAAATAGCTAACTACCCTATGGAGGTCCGTAGCCCTGGGGCTCTCCGGGGGGTATTCAATTCTGTACCTGGCTAATTCCTTGAAGCAATGGCTGATTCACCAGTTATTGGTTTCTTGGTAGCTGTCTTTCGCTGTATGAGTCAGTAAACTATCCCATCGAAACCCTAAAAAAACCCCAACGCTCCCAACCAAATCCTCCGCCTGCATCCATTGACCGTGTCCGCAGAAGACCCAATCAGCTGAAGGAGGCATGTCACGGGGCCATCTGTATTCTCGAAGCGGTGTTTTCGAGATCGAATCCCCAGCGCTGACAGCTCGTTCGCAGGCCACGTCGGGGGTCTAGATGGCTGTCTATCGAGTCGTGTATTTTTGTTGGGTTTTTTGCGTCGTGGTACGGGGGAAAAAGGGAGAATGCGGTAACCCGAGGGCCCTCTCTCGCCTTCTTCCCCGGATTGGAAGGAAAGGGTGAAAAGCCCCCGGGTTAAAACTATCCTGTGGCTCAACGCGCATTTGGTGATCGCCATATTCTATCAACAGTCGGCGGCTTTTCTGCCCAGACGCTGAGGGAGCTTTTGTTGGATACCCGCTGTTTACTTGGCGGAATTGTTGTTGATACGGCATGCAGGCGCAGTCTTTGAAATATTCAACAACGACGGGTCATATGACCACAGATTGATAGGTCTGGATTCAGACGTGTTGCTCCAGTGTAAATCCCAATTTGGTTCTGGTCTGCCCTTGACATGCCGTCCGAAAACTTCAATCCCTTTTTTTTTTGGACGGGCTGAATGAATGTCACATTCGAAGTGCCGATTTCTCGGCGTAATGCTGACACGCCGGCACCATGAGCAAATGACGGGCCTCCCTTTTTTTTTGTTCTCAAATGCCGCAACGCAATTCGCCTGTTGCTTGCGGGCGATTGTTTATTCGCTGAGAATCGGGAACGGGCTGATTCCACATACCCCGGATTTTCAAGCCGCTTTCAATTGGCAAGGCATGTCAGCACCGCCCGGCCTACTCCATGGCCGCAAAACTGCCAAGCCACACTGCAATTGTTGGGAAGAAACTACAAGACATCTCTCTGCGTAGGTACCTACCCCGGATATTGTCCGATTGGGGTTGACAGTGAGTTGCATCCGGTTTCCCGAGTCCATCCCTCCCCTCCCTCTCTCTGTCTTTCCTTTTTTTTCTTTTTAACTTTTGATTTTTCTTTTTTTTTTTTTTTTGCAATCGGATAACATGCCCGATCGAATTTTCGGCGCCGGGGCGGGAACTATTAGGGTTTTCACCCCTCTTTTTAGCCCTTGCTTTTGCGGAGCAAAGGCGGAGAATAGGGGCGTTGGGGATGTGCCAGGGCCCAGATGGGCGCTGTTCCCCACCTTGGACCGACGACCAGCATGAAAATTTCTTCGGAGGCGGTGGGCAGCGAGCGGGAGGCGGGAGGGGTGAGGGGGATCTTCATCTCCAGCCTTCAGCTCCCGTCGGTTTGTCTGTCAGATAGTCCCCTTGCCCAGCTGTGGCATACCCGAGCGGATGTGAAGAACTGCACTGCGAACAGAGAAGGTTCAAAGCAGATGATTGAACAGAGAGATTTCCAAACCAGCCCGATACACCCGTAAACCGGGCCATGTCTAGCCGCGAAGGAGGATACTTGTATATTTCTATATTTCTCTCCAAACCCCAGCGCAAGAACCAAGCCGTCCCGCAGCCGGGCAGGGACGGCAAGAATTGAAGAAGGTACCTGTACTCCGTACTGTACCCCTTTTGCACGAACAACGATCATTACGTCACCGCTGTCTCCAACACGAATTCAATGACAAGTTGCAATGATACCGTGGCATTGCATTGCCAGGGTTAAGTTTCTCACACAAAAGTCAAGAAAACCCAATTGCGAGATCCACGCAATTTCTATGTAATGACACGTCTTTTCCAGGATGCGCTTCCCTCCTCCTCTGGAACCTACCTGTTCGTGGCAAAACGACGGAGAAGGAAAAAAGACGTTGGGCACGGCACGGTGTATTAATAGCAGCCAATCACCGGCGGGGCTGCAGTTACATAATCCACCGCCGCTAAGCCGTGTCGGGCCTAGTGGCGGTCTGGCCAGACGCTCCGCGCTGACGATCCGCGTTAGTCACGCTGCGGTCACGTGGAGTGGAGCTGGGCATCTGGGTCTGGATCGGATGGGGTTAGGGCGGTATTACAGGAATGGGGCTTTTGCTGACCCCGTGGCCATGCAGAAATAAAAAAACTCGACGATGCACGGGGTTCAGGGCGAGGGTTTTGTTTGGTACGCGGGCGGGTGGCTGGGCCAGACTGATAAAGAATCTCAGCGCAGATATGATGCCTGTGCATACCGTCTGCATTGGAGATACTCCAGCTGGACCTCTGTAATTGTAAAATGGTACGAGTATCGAGCTCCAGGGCTAGCTGGGTTGGAATGCCAGGTTCCGGGGCTGGAACAAATTAATTCCCGCAGCCCTGGAGCTCACCCAAACCGACGCTTTCCGCCGGCCGAGCCACGCGATGCCCGATTCGGCGGGTCACGGTGGCCATACCGTACGGTCACGCCCCGTATTGCCGGTACCTGGCTGATACACAGATACAGTTCCTGGCCAGCTGCAGCGACGTCACAGGCCATCCCATCCACCGCTTTCCATATATATATTTACCACGATGCCAGCGCCCTCCGCATTCCCCTTCCCTCGTCCGTCCTGCTCTCCCATGGTCCGCCCTCCCGGCCAATTCTACCCCCTGTCCTTTCTTTCTCTCTTCCCGTCCTGATCCTTATCATCCTATCTAGATATCATCAGCCTGTCAGCCCAAGCTCCCTGTCGCCTCAGCTCGCTGCCAGCCTTCCCCCTCCGATTTTCTATCCTGATGCCAGTCGTCGCACATTATTCCTAACAGAGAAAGAAAAGTGTAGAGATAACCCGCTAGATACCTCTGCACCATGGCGTCGCAAGGAGCTACCCTCAACCCCGCCGCCACCCTGGCCCCAGACCGTCCCGCCAGCGAGAAATCAAAACCAAGGACTCTCAATGGCATCAGCAGCATCAGCAATGTCAGCCTGTTGACCAGACCGGGTCCAAGTCCCGTCTCCTCCAAAGAGGGCTCCGGGACAGGCACCCCAACCACCGGCTTCCAGAGACATCCAGGTCTCGTCAATAAACAGCTGGATATGGTAATACGCACTCCTGGCCGCCAGCCGTCGCCACAGCCTACGCACCTGGGTATTCCTGGTGGTACGCATCGTGTCCTCTCGGAGGAAGGGCCAGGCTATGTTGCTGCCAAGTTTGAGGGCAAGAAGAAGCAGATGGAAGCTGGTGAGTTGTTGTTGTTGTTGTTGTTCCATTTTCTAAATGGTGGTGCATATATGTTGTGGTTGATATGGGACTAACAGCATGTTTTATATAGTTATGGACCAGCTCGAAGATAAGGGGTTCATCCCGTACGAGTTCGTCTCGTCGGAAACAAACTGGTTCTACAACATGCTTGGCATTGACGACATGTATTTCCAAACCGAAAGCGTCGACGCTATTGTTAGCCACATCCTCTCCCTCTACGCTGCCAAGGTGGCCGCATATGCCCGGGATGATAAACGGCTAGAGATCAGGTTGGACAAAGAGGCTGCTGATCATGCCGTGTACATCGACACCAGCAAGCCTGGAATCAGCGCTGTCGACGGCCCAAGATACGAGCAGCGCATCGACGAGAAATACATCAACGGGTCGACCCCGAAGAACAGCTATCGCGTTGAGACCTTCCGCTCCGCTAGCTCTCTTCCTGATAACAATGAACAACAACTACGATGCTACTTTGTATACAAATGTCTCTTCAACGAGCCTCATCCGGACCCCGAAGAGACGAATATTGAGGTGGTTGGTGAGAAGCGGTTCTTGCAAAAGGCAACCCCAAACACCAAGGCAATCTACCAGGAAATCATTATCAATGCGGTGGCACGGTCTGGGCCTGTCATCGAGATGTTTGAGATTGAAGGTAGCCGGGAGAAGAGATTGGTCATCGCATACCGTCAAGGCTCTGCCATGGGCATGTTCAGTGCTCTGTCGGATCTTTACCATTACTACCGCCTGACGAGCTCGCGGAAATATTTGGAGAACTTCTCCAACGGCATCACTGTCATCTCCCTCTACCTGAAACCCATGCCTGGCGCTGAGATCTCCGGAAAGCACCCACCCATCGAAGCTGCCATTCACCAAATCATGAAAGAGGTCTCCCTGCTGTACTGTATCCCTCAGAACAAGTTCCAAGGACATTTTGCCAGTGGCCGTCTCAGCTTGCAGGAGACCATCTATGCCCACTGCGTTTGGGTATTCGTCCAGCAGTTCCTGAATCGCCTGGGGTCGGAATACACCTCGCTGACCGCCCTCCTTGATACCAATAACAGTGCCCATGCGGAACTCTTGTCGAAGCTCAAGAAGAGACTCCGTACTGAGACCTTCACCTCAGATTATATTCTTGAAATAATCAACAAGTATCCTAACCTTATCCACAAGCTTTATCTCGACTTTGCCCAAACCCACTACGTCCAACCAATTGAAGGAGCACTCGATGACTTCCTTCCCACTTTGAGTTACCTTCGACTCCAGGTGGATGAGGTGTTGGATCACAAACGGCTCGATGAGCTTGTGTCGAAAACTGTCGTCAGCGAAAATGACGCCATGGTCATGGCTTCTTTCCGCATCTTCAATGCTGCGGTTCTCAAAACCAACTTCTACACCCCAACCAAGGTGGCGCTAAGTTTCCGCCTCAACGCCGACTTCCTACCTAAGAACGAATATCCCCAACGCCTGTATGGAATGTTCCTAGTCATCAGCTCCGAGTTCCGCGGATTCCATCTCCGGTTCCGAGATATTGCCCGTGGTGGTATTCGGATTGTCAAGAGCCGTGACAAGGAGGCGTATGGTATCAACGCCCGTTCGCTGTTTGACGAGAATTACAATCTCGCGAATACTCAGCAGCGGAAGAATAAGGATATTCCAGAAGGAGGCGCAAAGGGTGTCATCTTGCTTGATGTAAATCACCAAAATAAGGCCCGAGTTGCGTTTGAGAAGTACATCGACAGTATCCTTGACCTTCTCCTCCCACCCGTCAGCCCTGGAATCAAGGACCCAATTGTCGATCTTCACGGGCAGGATGAGATCCTGTTCATGGGTCCCGATGAGAACACTGCGGAATTGGTCGATTGGGCTACACACCACGCCAGGAAGCGGGGTGCCCCCTGGTGGAAGTCTTTCTTCACAGGAAAGAGCCCCAAGCTTGGAGGCATTCCCCATGACGCCTACGGTATGACCACCCTGTCCGTTCGCCAGTATGTGGAAGGCATTTATCGCAAGACGGGCATCGACCCTGCTACCGTCCGCAAAATGCAAACCGGTGGACCGGACGGCGACCTTGGCTCCAACGAAATCCTCCTTGGAAACGAAAAATACTGCGCCATCGTCGATGGCTCCGGTGTCATCGTCGACCCCCAGGGCCTGGACCGTGATGAACTGGTCAGACTGGCCAGGAAGCGCAGGATGATTTCTGAATTCGACAAAACCAAGCTGTCCGCCCAAGGCTACCGAGTTCTCGTTGACCAGAACAACGTCACTCTCCCCAACGGCGAAGTCGTCAACAACGGAACCATATTCCGCAACACCTTCCACCTCCGCCAAGGCAAGGCCTTTGACATCTTCGTCCCCTGCGGCGGACGCCCTGAGTCCATCGACCTCGCCAACGTCGGCAGGCTCATCGTCAACGGCAAATCCACAATCCCCTACATCGTCGAAGGCGCCAACCTCTTCCTCACCCAGGACAGCAAGCTCCGTCTCGAAAAGGCAGGCTGCATCCTTTTCAAGGATGCCTCCGCCAACAAAGGCGGCGTCACCTCCTCATCCCTGGAGGTGCTTGCCTCCCTTTCCTTCGATGACGAGGGCTTCGAAGAGAACATGTGCGTGCACGAAGACGGCACGAAGCCGCCATTCTACGACGCATATGTCCGAGAGGTGCAAGCCACCATCCAACGAAACGCGCGCCTCGAGTTTGAAGCTATCTGGCGCGAGCACGAGGAGACCGGCATCGCCAGAAGCATGCTTAGTGATAAGCTTAGTGTGGCCATCACGAAGCTGGATGAGGAGTTGCAGAAGACGGAGCTGTGGGAGAATCTTGCCCTGCGCAAGGCAGTGTTGAAGGATGCGTTGCCTAATTTGTTGTTGGAGAAGATTGGCCTGGAGACGATTCTCGAGAGGGTGAGTTTGGGTCCCAGCATACATACATAAACAACTACACCTTACTAACGCCAAAAAACCAAAATAGGTACCCATCAACTACCTCCGGTCCATCTTCGGAAGCTACCTCGCCAGCCGCTTCGTCTACGAATATGGCAGCTGTCCGAGCCAGTTTGCTTTCTTTGATTTGTAAGCTTTCTTTTTCTTTTCTTTTTTTTTTTCATTCCATTCCCGCCCTCCCTGTTCCTACCACATGTTTCGTTTTAGGGAGTTATCCATGCTAACAGATATGTTTTTTTCTTCTGTCCAGCATGTCTAAAAGAACCGCAAAAACCATAGACCACCAAGAAAAGCAGTAGATATTTCCTTTTTTTTTGACATCTTTATGACGGCGTTTTTTTACCCGCTATTTTACAAAGATCTCCTTTTTGTCTTCATTTTTGAATTTTCTTTTTTTCGATTTTCCCTTTTTTTTTCGAATTTCTTTCTCTTTTTTGTCATGGAATGAATGAATGGATGGATGGATGATAGGTGAATATGCTGAAAGGAATTAACTTAATGGTATAGTGTTTTAATCTATGCAAAGGGGGAGAGAGAGGGTGCGAAGAGAAGTGGTTAGGGAAGAGGATGAGAAAAGGAGAAGGAGGAAGGTTTATACAGCTTCTGGTCTGGTAAATAAATAAAAAAACTAACCATTTAGCTAGCTACATAATAGCTAGACTAACTAAAGTAATGGTAATTAATTTAAAAGAAAGAGATAAGTTTTAAGGAAGATTTAAAATCTATCATTGTGATGTTTTTTTTTTCTTTTTTTTTCTTTTTTTTTTTTACTTGATTAATGTTATTATATAGCGAATCAATCCATCTCTCTACTCGCTTTACTCCCTTCCTCCCTGGCCGGGCTCTTATCTTTTTATGTAGATAGATAGATATGCTATATTTAGCACGAGCCTACGCAGGGTGTGTTTGATGTTTAGATATAGATAGATAGATAGATGAAGATGTGTTAATGGGAATCATACATGCATTATCTATCATATTTATTATATAGGTACGGAGTATATATTATCCCACCCTCCTACATAGCTTGGGTACATAAGATAGTCACCATAGATTTAACGAAACACTCTCATTTGAAATAACAAGATTTTGTTTTTTTCATCATGGCTTGCTACATACATACCTACCATTACTAATATCTGGGATTGAAGATTGGTTTATGTCGTGCGTATGTATATAGACCTACCCTACCTACCTGCCCATTGGGATGGATGGATATTTCGTGGGATTGGGAGGGGGAATAGAGGGGGACGGGGGAAGGTAGTGAGTGCTTGCATGCTTGGTAAATGAACCTCTGGAGGGGGTGGTAGCGGTTTTCAAGCGTGGTCTTTTTGGGGAGGGCTTTTTTTTGGGGGGGGGTTCCCTTCCTTGTTTCTTGTTGTTGTTCTTGCGGTGGGGTGTAGTTTGTGGGCGTTGATGGATGGATGGTGGGTTTAAGTAAGATATAAATGATGGCATGGGAGGTGAGATGGGGCATGTATGCAATCCATTGGACTGCTTTTGATTATGGATGCTTTGGGTGGGTATTACTTTCTCCTTGATGGGGGGCTGGGGTAGGTTGTTTTTGGTATGAAGTCGGTTGCATGGGCTGTCGATATGTTTATGGATTGGGCGCTGGTGGCATTGATGAGCGGCAAGCTATTGTTGATGGAGCGGGTGCTGATGATTCCGAGGGGAAGTTGGGATATCCGGTCCGTTGACGATTTCGTTTCGAGTTGCTGTTGTTGGAAGATTGACGAAGAGCCAATTCGGGGATACAATTGATTCGAGAGGTAAAAAAGTCCGTTTGAAGGTATGAGAAAGGGGAAAAGAAACGTCTCTGGAAACGTAAATTTCATAGCTCACTCTAAGACAGGTAAACACCATTTCGCAATTCTCTCCATGAGACAAAAAAAAAATGGGAGAACACAAAAAGGAATAAAAAGAAAAGCCCCCCAAACACACCCCCATCCACCCGCTTTCACACTATCAAAGACCCATCATATATTGCGCGCTGAAAAACCCCCCTCCATAATTTCGGAGAGTTCTTCATTGCGTAGCAAAGTCATTTCCGTTATTGCGATATAATTTTTTTTACTTTTCCCTCCGTAGATAGGTGCCTCCCTTTAAGACGTCCTTGCTCGAGTTTGGCATTCATGATTCGATCGTATACGAGGGGTGTTTTGGTTCGAGATGAGAGCGGATGGATGGATATTGTCAGAGGATTGGTTCACCGGTACTGTTGGACGGGGTCGATTAGCTGCGGTTTCTTCTTTCATTTCCCCCCCATTCCTTGCCGTTCTTATGTAGGGTCGAGAGTTATATCGCAATGGGGGTTGGGTTCGCGATTGGATGGATTTACCTTGATGAAGCCAATGTCGGAGGCCTTCTCACGGAAGCACTGCAGCAGAGAAAAAGAAGAAGTTAGCCAACGGATCCTTCCATATACATGTTGGGTATGTAAATTGAGGGTTAACTAACCTGACGGCAGACAAGCAGACCGTACTTGCGGATCAGACCGGCCTTGTGTGCGCAGACGCGGCTATAATTCAAGAAACATTCCCACATCAGCAAAAATCCATTCCATCCTTTCCTTCATAGCTCCTTGTATCTCCTCAAAATTCTCCTCTTCTCTGTCTTTCTTTCCAATCCCTTCCCAGCATATCCGCTGCCCAATCCCAATTCCCAATTCCCCAATGCAGAGACGGAGTCAAAGCTTACCACTGGCGGCTTCCCTTGCCATAGGTCCTGGGGCGACTGTAGTAAACGGACTCGTGCGTCATGGTGAAAGCGGCGGGTGGGTGACGGGGGAAAAGGTCGTCGTTGTCGTCGGCTGGGTGTCGTCGAGGGAGGCGGAGTGGTTGCGGTCGGAGCTGGCTGGTGGAGTTGGTTTTTTGTATCGCGGTTTCTGTGTGCTTTCCGGCATCGAGGGCTTAGGTAAGCGGCAGCCGGCACGCTGACTGGCTGCCGGCTTTAGCGATGACGCTAGGCCGGATCGGGGCGCTGGGATTTGATATCACGTGATGGGTTTACACTGCGATGAACAGAAGCGAAGACAGCGCGCTTTGGGCGTTGAGCTGGTTACCAGAAATGGGAGAGGCAGTGAATGTAGTAGTATTTGTGCATGTTTCACGGATTGCTCCCAATGATTGTGTTTGATTCGGGTGGTGAGAGCTCTCCTTTCCTGTTCTCCAGCGGTCCGGAATGGGAAGTAGGGTTTGTGCCCTATCTTCATGTGGGGGAAGGCGCTAGGCCCGAAGCAGCCTAGACCTCCCGCGAGTAGTTCATGACATTTCTCCCATCAATGCGCCGTCGTTAATTAATTCAAACTCGCCAGTCCGCGAATGTCACAGGCGGGCTGAGAACACTCTCATGGTGGGCGGGATTGACATGCCTGGCTATCCAGTATGCGCGGAAACTAATGGCGTCTGCGGGGGCTGAAGAACGCGGTTGGAGTGCCAGGGAGACCATCCAAATATACATCTGGGCCATCCTCAACTGAATTCAAAGCGCCCATCCAATTGTGCCGGAGAATGCCAAAAATCTGCTGGTTTGCCTAGACGGGGCGGAATATACCATGGAGACCACCATGGATCGTCAAATTCAAATCCTTCCCGCCTCGAGCCCCAGGATGTTTGCCTGCGTTGGGCGATGTGCCAACCCTTGATGCGTTTCGGTCCAGTCCAGGATACACAGATCATGTTTCCGCTGCCGACGGGGCCACGTGCGGTCCGTGAACTTCCAGGAGACATTGTCTGACGCGGATAGAACTGCCCAGAGGGAATCGACGCGGTCCTTGGCGAGTGGCTTTTCGATGGCGTGGACAAACAAAGGCTTTCTGCCGCTGGGCTTGGTGTGCCTATAACTCACTCCTGGCTATCGGGCATAGCTTACCTATTCTTGACGGATATCTGGTTAGAGGCTGGCCCAATTCTCGGCGTTGTTTACGTGCTTTGCGACCCTTAGAAGTCACAGCCTCACAGGGGAACAAATCACTATGGAACACCACACCACCAACTAACGGACAGCAGCAAGGGGAGGGGAAACAAAACCAACCAAACACCGCGATATGGCTAATATAATCACAGCCCTAGACACAGCCAGGGTCAACAAGCGCCCTGGATTGTTGTTGTTGCTGTGAAACCAAAAATGGGTGTGGCCGCTGCCCCTAATTTCTCAACAATGGCGTCTCTGCAGCTGAAACCTGTGCCCGCGGTTCCCCCCAGACTGACTGCAACAACCTCTGCATCTCCCAGCCTCGTCTCCCCCGTCTCTCTCCTCCTGTTCGGTGGTCGCAAACCATTTATCCAGTGTTGTCCGCCGCTGTTTTGATAATCCAAACCCTCTATCCCATCCGAGTCCTCACGGTAAGCTGCTGCTGCTTTTCAGTTTGTCGCGGAGGATACGAGTGAGCAGGGTTCGGCCACTTGATTGCGTATCCCACCTCCACAAACCAACCTGCCTGGCATCAATATCACAATAAATCCTCTCTGTGCATCTGGTTTTCTGTTGTTATTGCTTTCGCGCTTTTATCGAATCATTTGTCGTCTGTCCATCTCTTACATCTCCCAAAGCTACCTGTTCTATCACATGCACACCTATCTGGGACATCTCTGACGTGCTTGCGGCGCATAACCTCCCTCCCACGGCGCAATCCCCAACTTTCTCTCCATTGTTGAAATACACGCGACTCAGACGCCCGCATTCTAACAGATATTGCAGATAACCTTAAACTCGCCTTCGTCGCGTCCTGGGGAGACGTACATCATATCCCAACTTGCATATCAGTAGTCAATCAACAGGGACCTTGCTATCAAACAGTCCCTTCTGTCCACCCGACAACAGCACCCCTCAAAGCCACCCATTCCCCAAACCACAGAAAACAATGGCAGTCACCCGTGGCTCGACCGGAAATGCGCGCCCCCGCGTCCTCCAACCCATCTCCACCTCCCCCTCTTCGAAAAAGCGTCGCAACGCCGGCGCGAAGCCCAAGGCCGCCGACGATACAAAGGCCAAAGCGAGCTCGTCCAAACGAGGCCCAAAACCAAAGACATCGACCGGTGCAGGCGTCACGAAGAAAGTGAAGGCTGCGAAGTCCAAGGTTGAAGGTGCCGTTGCGAAGGCCGCAGGAAAAGCTGCCAAGGATCCCGCTACGAAGAAGGGCGCAAAGGCCAGTAAGAAGGCTGAAGCTAATGCGCATGCTGCTCCTGTTCCTGCGGCGACGGAGATTGCGGCAGCGCCTTGAACGATACTCCATCCTATGACTTGATTGCTCCAGAGGGGATATGAGTGGTGTTGTTTAACTCGAATGCAATCAATGAGGTTTTTGAGTTTCTAGCCGATTTTTGCCTGTGCGATCGATCTACCGATGTTACAGATTCTCTTTCCCTTATGTTTTCTACTGATTTCGTATCTTCCCCTGCTGCTTCTTTCGTTGACTGGCTCGTTTCCTGCATGATCTTTTATCCCTTTTACCTTTGATATCTGCACTGTATATTGTATTTGCGCGTGGGGTGAGCAGGTTTGGGCAATTTTTTTTCGTCTTCTTCTTCTGTGCCAGGGAAATTTCTATGGGATTCAGTTTATTGATTTATTGATTTCTTGTTTCTTTTCTCCTTTTGAGTTAGTTTGTTTTTAATTATTTGAGATTCATAATTACCTAGGTGCCTATGCAGTGGTATTATTCAGCTATTATGCCATGGTTCAAATGTGTGCTAACTATTACCTCTAGGTACTTCCACTTAGTTCTCATGTTTTATTTTTGTTTCTATAAATGGATGAGTAAATGGTGCCCTCTGCCCCTTAAATTTTTATAGTACTGTACATAGACAGGCCTACATGTATTCGCCAAATAAATACCTGGAAGGATGATGAGAAAGCAAACGCCCGGGGGCCGGTTTCTTTTACTCTTATCATAAAGAGTTACATGTGGGCTCCTTGATCTATCTTACTATATATATACATTTCCCCCTCCGGCCCCCTTTTTTTTGCCCTAGACCCATTATTCTTAAAAGATGCCCTCCCACATAACATACGGCCTAACAAACTGGCCTTGATTATTTATCTCCGGACTTCGAAATTCCCACAGATGTATTTCCAAACAAAAAATACAAATACAGCCCAATCTCTTCTTCAAATTATCGCACATGGCTCTTTTTTTTCCCTTCCTGCACTCGACAACAAGCATGATGAAACGACCCGGGCAAATGCAGAGGGAAAAAAAAGGATATTGGACTTGACACCTGAAAGAAATATACAGAACACCGATATATGAAGGGGCACAATTCAATCAATAATCCACTCTATGTAGGTGCCCATAGCCATAAATGCCACTGTACTGTACAATTCATAGTTAAATTTTACTCTTGCATCAGCCGAGGATGAAGGGGGAAAATAGATAAATAAAAAGATAAGCCAGAGAGACAAACAACATGCAAGAAGGTAAATTGCTCCAGAGCCTCGTTGGTAGAGGCCCCTGGTTATATCCATCCGTTAACAATCCTGGAGGTTTGTAGCTCATCGCCTCGAGCTATTCGCAGCCCACTCATACCTGGACGTGTCCAATATCTGAGACCGGTAGATCGATCTGTCAATGTTAAATGTGCGCTTTCCATCCTCATCCGTTTCGGACCCGATCTTTCTTTCGAGCTCATCCCATAGGCTGGGGTAGGATTTTTTCGCCCAGGACTCGGCTTGATCTCTCCAGTGCTGGGTTGGAATGGTGTTGTAAAGGGCACCGATCCTGGGGGCGGGGAAGGATTAGTGAATGGATCTTAGAAAGAAATAGGAGTATGAGAGAGAGAGAAAGGGAGGTTGGTTACATACGTGAAGGTTGTGGGAAGACTTCCGGTCTGTAGCTCCATGGCAGTAACAGCGTCCACCGCGCGTTCAAGCTCGCCGTGACTACCCAATGCACAGATGTAGCCGTTGTATACCCTACTATTAATATCAATGCCGAGAGCTTTCAGCTTCTCGACCATCCTGGTAGCCTCTGCAACGCCGTTGTGGTATTTCTCGCACACCCGGAAGAATAGCTCCAAAGTGTGATCGTTGGGCCCCTGCTTCGAAGCTAGAATATCTTTGAAAAATTCCATTGCCTGCTCGGGTGAGCCACACTCGCTGTAAGCCAGCATAAGACTGTTCAGTATGTCGGTAGTCAATTCCACTTCGAGGTCGAGTTTCAACATGTTGTGTACAAGGAAAACGCCGTCAGCGTCAGCGGCACCAGCGAGTTCATGGAGGCATATCGCGTATGTTTGAGCCTTGGGGCGGTGGTTTCGATCGGTTCTCTGGCGCATGTGTCCAAACACTAAAACTCCGAGGTCTGAGCGCTGCCGCTTAAAAAAGTTGGACATGATATCGGTTCTTATTGTAACAGGGGTCTTTGGGAAAATTTCGTTTAACAGTTTGTATGCTTCCCATGCGTTCCCGACGGACACGGAGAAGTCGTTAATATATCGTAGAAATGCTCCTCGGATTTGCCACTGTTCCTCGACCCCATAAGAGCTAACTATTGGTTTCAAGAATTCAGACACACCTTCCACGTCGTGGCGGCCGAGCAACATTTGACAAAGCGATCCCGCAGCTCCTGCATCAAGGCGTCCATCTATTTCGAGGAGCCTATCGATGAAAGCTAGGACCATGTCATCGTCATCCTCAAGATTGACGTGTTTTCCGGAACAGAGTTGCGCCACAATTTTGTTCCGTAAAGCAATATTTCTCTGCTCCGTCAGGCGATTTGGATCGATTTCTTCAAATAGAGAAATCGCGCCAGCGACATCCCCGGTCTGCACCCGAGAACTCACCCTCAACATGTATGTATGTTCGTCCGGTAGCAAACTCAGGGACTCTGCAAGCGCAAAATACTCTTCCACGGAGTCGAATCTATGGATATCGTGCATATATTCCATGATAGAGTTGAAAGCAGACATGTTCAAAGAGGAAAGTACTCCGGGGACTTCCGAACGCATCCTTTTCAGTTCTTTCACGACGCTGCCAACCCCGTCTCCCTCTGCAGCTGCTAGAAGCAGGAGGACATTAAGAACCTCCGGGGTTAGTTTTTCTCGAAGAGCTTGGTTTTGTCCAACGCGTAGAAGATTCAACCGCGCCCACCTCGACGAACCATGTCGAATCGCAAGGTGTGCGGCAGCAACCGTAGAAGTGGTCGTGGGTTGTAAACCCATACGCAAACAATTTTCATAGAGAATTTTAGTTGCCTCCCAATGGCCATCATCAGCCACAGCCGAGACCATTGTCTCATAATCTTCGTTGCCAAGTTTAATCCCAACTTGCTGCATTTTTCGTAGGACCGAAGTGATGACAGCAGCTTGCTGATTTGTGGACCCCATTCTAATTTCCTTCAAAAGTCCCCTAACAACGGCTATCCAGGGGAGTATTCCTTTCTCGCCAAGAACGGAGTCCCAGAACCTTTCGACGGCATCTAATGCTTCAGCAGACGATCCCGTGGCAGACAACAAGACTATGTACGAATATAACGTATCCACATTAGGAGCGGAGGCCGAGGAGTTTTTCTCAAGTTTGGAGCGGATCTTCTCGAAAACAGATCTTGCAAGGGAGTTCACATTTCCTCGAGCATTGGTTTCCCATTCTGATTGGGATAGCACAGTCAAGATATCTTCGAGTTGCGATATACTCAAATCCCACTCCGTCTTCCCAGTCCTCTGTCCTCTGCTTAAGTGGTCAAACGTCTTCCGTAAAAACTTTCCTTGGACGGGTGTTAGAACTGTAGGGTTCTCGAGCCGATACTGAATGAAAGAATCGAATGCCGTGGCAAGGACGTGTGGCGGGGGAGGGCGGGTGTTCTGGTCGGCCGCATTGACCAACTGCATCATCTGTGCAGCACCGCGATCCGCATTGTAAGCGCTGGAATTTTGGGATTTGGAGGCCGCGTGCGGGATGGTGGGGAACGAGAAAAGAGATCTCCGTTGGGTTCTGTGAGGGCACTGGCATCGGGCAGCGCGAGGAGAGGGTGGCCACGCGGGCAGCGCGAGGGACCGGATGTGGCTATATGGTTTGTTCTCCACGACAGCACGGAGAGCTCTTTGGGAGATATGGGATCGCATGATTGCTGGTTCGAATCTACACACATAGCAGGTTAATATCCGCTAGTCTTGCCGCCGGAGGGAGGTAGATAGCTATGCAGCAGAGCTCACCATATACGCATCTTCAACACACAAGGCGAGCTTGATCAGCTGGGTATCTGTTGCGCGGGCATAAAGGGAGAATGGGCAGGACGGGAACAGCAGCCAGGAAGCCTCAATCACAGGCAATTGATCAAGGAGACATGCTGATGGCACCGGATGGTCGAGCTGTGATTTTTTGGCGGCGGAGAAGGTGAAGTCGAAGTCGCGGGTTGCGGGTCTTGGCAGCCCAGAACAGCGCCAATTTCTTCGGCTTCAACTTCTGCGGTCCAACTCCAGCTCCCGCTTCAACGTCTCTCACAGCCAACGGCCAGCGTCTTGTCCCTCGTCTGTCTGCGCGCACACAATGGCGTCCAGAATACCCTCCATATCCCCGTCTCTGCGACAGCTCCTCCCCCAGAGACCCGCCCTGGACGCAGCCCAGCAACGATGCAATTCTTCCTACAGCTTCGCCCAAGGTGTGCAATTGCGGCCCATCCCCCCCCCCCCCCCCCGCCGATTCGTATTACTGGGACGATGGCTAATAATCCTATAGAGCGAATGACCCGGCAACGAGAGATAAAACATGCCTTAAAGCAGAAATTCGCGGAGGCAACGATGCAGAACGAACGGGCTCGAGCCCTGGAAAGGCAGCAGAAACGCCAATGGAAAAGGGGGGATGTATACGCTCCACATGATATGAGTCCGCAAGAAATGATGAACTGGCAGAAGAAGAAGAGTCCGTCAAAGGACGCTTTCGACGCGCTCTCTCTGAATCCGCTGCATCTGTACAAGGCATGTCTACAGCCCCCCATATCCTTCCTTTCCCTGGTGGCATCATCTAACATCGTCTTGTCCCACCTTTTAGAACTTCTCAATCATGTCCGAATACATGACCGAAATGGGCCGCATCAGACACTCGTCGGAAACCGGACTACGGCCTGTCAACCAGCGCAAGATCTCCAAGGCGATCCGAAGGGCCGTGGGTTTGGGGCTCATGCCTAGTGTTCACAGACACCCAGAAATCCTTGCTGCCATGGCGAGGTCGAGGATGAGCAGGGGGCTTGTTCCATGAAAGGCGTGCAGGAGCGGGCGTTGGGAATCTTGGGTTTTTTGAGTGGCCGGTCCTTAACAGCGAAATAGATTTACACCGTGTACCATAGTATTTGTAGATAGCAATTGTGCTATTATGCTCTCTTGTTTATTCCAATCTAGGTGATTCAGGAGACTTCTTGTCCGGGGATTAAATACATAGTTGTGTCCTGCCCGTCTGTTGCCCTAGACAGCGTCAGCCAACCCCACCATCACCACCATCAAGTTTCAGCTCCGTTGCATAGTACTCTTTACACAACACCCTCGTTCTCCCGCAGCCCCTACTTTGCAGAAACATAGAATCATTGGGTTCATCATTCCCTTAGATACCGCGCGCGACATGTCCATTAAGAACGGTATGTCCTGTCCCGCAACCTGGTGGTGTCGTAGCTCATGCAGGAGACACAGCATCGATCTGGGCCGCCAGCCCCTCGACCACCAGAGGACTCCCAACAAAGCTCGACTCGGACTCCAAGGGCGAAAGATTAGCTTATGCTGTGAGCGGAACTCCCACCCGTACCACTAGTTTACAGTCTCTAATCCTCAAGCTTGAGATCTAGTCCAACAAATCGATCTTCATCCGCTCCATTGACGACCCCGCAGTTGCCAGACAATACACAGACCACAAAACAGAAACCACAGTAGCCCGATTCTCCCCATCTGGCTATTACGTTGCCTCTGGAGATGTCAGCGGCATAGTCAGGGTTTGGGACTGTGTTGGGGAGGGCATTACGAAGGGCGAATACCACATTGTGAGCGGGCGGATAAACGATGTCGCCTGGGACGGCGATTCACAGAGGATCATAGCCGTGGGCGACGGCAAGCAGCGATTCGGCCATTGTATCTCAGCAGACAGCGGCAACACCGTGGGAGAAATTAGAGGCCACAGCAAAAGCATAAACTCCGTGTCGATTCGCCAGCAGCGGCCAATTCGCGCTGCTACAGCGGCAGACGATTACAGTCTTGTCTTTTACAATGGCCCGCCATTTAAATTCAGCGACGTTCGACGCGACAACCATACCAATTATGTCTACGAGACTGCGTTCAGCCCTGACGGATCGACTCTCGTTTCCGTCGGCGGAGACAAACGTATATGGCTCTACGATGGCAAGACCGGAGAGCAGAAAACGCAGATTGGCTCTGGGGAACACAAGGGGAGTATATTCGGAGTCTCATGGTCGAGTGATTCCCGCAAATTCGTCACAGCAAGCGCCGATCGCACTGTGAAGGTCTGGGATGTCGAGCACGGGAAAGTCGTGCAGAACTGGTATATGGGAGGAGAAGGATCAGTGAGCATTCCGGATCAGCAGGTCGGAGTTGTTTGGCCGGCTGGGAGAAACGACGGCCTCATAATCAGTCTTTCTCTTTCCGGGAACCTGAACTATCTAGTTGAAGGCAGCGAGAAGCCCACCCGGGTTGTCCAAGGCCACCAGAAGAATATTTCATCGTTGGCTCGATATGATGTGGGCGACAAGGAAACCCTTTGGACTGGGAGCTATGACGGCAGAGTCTGCGGCTGGGATGTCGCACTTGGATCTGCCGAAAATGTCGACGGCGAGGGTCACTCTAACTTTATCACCGGCCTAACCACGACAACTGAGGGCAATGGGCGGATTTATTCTGTTGCATGGGATGATATGGTTCGGTCGGTGGACGTGTCTTCAAAAACCTACACAGGAAGCGCAACGAAACTCGCCAGCCAGCCAAAGGACATTGCGTCTGGCGACGGCACTGTCTTCGTTGCTAATGAGGACGGGGTTGAACTTTTCAAGGACGGATCCAAAGTGGGCAATTTCAACTCTTCTAAGTCGACCGTTACCGCAGTTGCTTCTCAGGGGACCAGTGCAGCTGTAGGCCACGCAGACTCAACCTTGCAAATATGCACTGTGAGCAACAACACTCTAGTGCCTAACACCGAAGTAAGAGTCTCGAGTGAACAAGTGACCTCACTTGCATTCTCCACAGATGGCTCTCTTTTGGCGGCGGGAGATTCGAGGGGACGGGTGCGAGTCTACAAGACGGCAGATGGCAGCCTCTTGATAGACCGGTGGACCGCCCATACGTCTCGCATCACTTCTTTGGCCTGGAACTCGCAAACAACCCACCTCGCGAGCAGCTCTCTTGACACTAGCATCTTTGTCTGGAGCCTGGCGTTCCCTGGCGAGTGGATTCGGGCACCAAACTGCCACAAAGAAGGGACAAATGGCGTGGTATGGATTGACAATGACACCAAACTTGCATCCGTTGGAGCAGATGGAGCGGTGAAGATCTGGCAGCTCGAGAACCTGAAGTAGTAGATAGCATTTTTTATGTACCTGTTACGAATGTGAACTTAAGCGTTGAATGAATGATATATATATATATTTTTTACCCCTGAGACCACATATGTAGAACATGATTGTGGCTTTAGCAGGGAGCGGCGTGGAAATGGTGATTATACCGCTAAGTGCGCGTGACGTTTAATGCGACTGTTGACATCACCACCCATTAGAGCTGCATTCGCCTCAACTTTGGATTTCATGTCCACCACTCTACCAACCATGTCCTCTACAAGCCTTTCTTAGACTCTGACGAGCACCATACGGAGGTGATGACGTCCTCATCATCTTCCAGTGCTGGTCGCTTCTTCAGACCGAAGGTATTTCCCGACACGCTTCCAAAACCCTGATAGTAACTCTGACATAGCATCTCCGCAGTTACGGCAAGCTACCTTCATCCTTCCAAAGACCGGGCAACGGCTCAAAGGCCTCGTTAGCTTAACGCCCGACCGGGAGAATGACGAGCTCGACGAAACCGCACCACTGCTTGGGTGGAGCGGAGCTCCCCCTCCCTCCAGGACGAGAGGCATATTCGCAACATGCCACGAACGAGTCTTGAACGTCCTATACCACCTATATCTATTTGCCTTGTCCGAACCCGGCAAGGGTGTGTTTAAATGTAGCATTGCCTACTTAATTGGAACGCTTGCGACGTTCGTCCCCGCAGTCGCGGCTTTCCTTGGACAACAAGATGGCAAGCACATGGTAGCTACCCTTACGGTCTACTTCCACCCTGCGAGAACGAGAGGGAGTATGATATTGGCGGCTACACATGCCTCTTTGGCATTTCTATATGCGGCCTTTATAAGTCTGACGAGCATGAGTATTTCGGTGTTTTTCTCCGACGTCCTCCACCTCCTTCCAGTCGGTCATGCCATCGTGCTTCTCGTTTTCTGCGGTGGTGGGCTGGGGTTTGTTGGGTGGGTGAAATTACGCCGTGCCGACCCGCTGGCAAACGTTGCCTGCTCCCTTGCGTCCCTAGCTATTATTACCGTCTTGACAAAGGAGGGAGCAGTGCAGAGGGGTGACATATCTTTCGCGAAAATCTTTCAGGTACTGAAAATGGTCGTGATGGGAGCTATAGCGACTATGGCCGTTTGCTTTTTGGTCTTTCCAATATCAGCCAGGACCAAGCTTCGTAAGGATCTAGTTGAGATGACGGGTTCGCTTGGTGCTATGCTCGGGATTATCACCGAAAGCTTCCTGCAGGGCTCTGAAGAGTTCCTAGAGCAGGAGTCGTTTGATAATGCATCAAATAGGAACAAAAAGGCGTATACGGCAGTGGATAAGTGGCTCAAGGAGGCAAAATTCGAGCACTACTTTGCAGGAACCGAAAGAGAATATCGCCTTGAGAAAAGGCTTGTTCGCTGTATCCAGGATGTCACTCAAAATATCGGAGGACTTCGAAGTGCGGCCAACCTTCAGTTTGACCTTTTGAAGCAATCATACCATTCAAGTCGCATCACGCCAAATCATGACGTTTCATCCTACTTTCCCACCTCGATACAGCCTTCAATATTTTCGCCTACGCCACGGTCCCTCCACGAGGAGCCCGGCATTCTAACCCCAGTTCTACAAAACACCCAATCATCTACTGAACGAGCGCATACTCTTATCAACTCGAGTCATGGAAGCGACACCCTTGTCCCGCAGTCTCCGGCTGATATTTTTGGAAAATTTATCGTGCTTCTTGGACCTTCAATGGTGCGGCTCAACATTTAATGACTATACATCTGTTTTTTTTTTTCAGTAACCAGCTAACGTCTCATAATAGCGCTCTCTGGCATATACGGTAACGGAGATATTGGGAGAGCTACCTTACGGTCCCGGTCCTGACTACAAAGTCGCCGTTAATTGTAAATTCAGGACCAGCCTTGACCGAGCTTTAGAACTATATCGCACTGCTCGGAATGATGCGTTGAATACGGTTTACTGGCAGAAGGATTTTGCCAAAGCCAAGTCTATCGAAATGGAAGCTGACCTGGAAGAGGTTGCTGCAAGCTGCGGCCACTTCAGTTTTTCCCTTCAAGCGTTCGCGGAGCAACTGAGGGACATTTTGGAAGTCCTGGATGAGCTACAATTGGAGGCCGAAGAACGGCCCAACGGTAGGTCCTGGAACTGGCTCAAGTTCTGGCGCCCAACGTCGGCGGAGTTTATCGATCAGTGGAGTTCTAGGTCAAGTGAGTTCATCAGTCGAATGACGTCGTTCTAGTATCTCCTAACCATCGCATAGGATTACGTGAGGAACAGGGAGAAGCCAGCACCTCGGAACATATTCCAATTTCAAGAATTGCCTCCTCACCACCCCCTCCAACACCACCTCCAGAAGGGTCGTCAGCGAGGGGAAAGCTTCGATATAAGGTGTGGCGAGCTCTGCATGTTTTTCGACGAGATGAGACGAAATTCGCAATCAAGGTCGGCGCCGGAGCTGCCCTGTATGCTCTCCCATCCTTTTTGAACTCGACGCGACCATTTTATTCCCACTGGCGTGGAGAATGGGGACTACTGTCATATATGCTTGTTTGCTCTATGACCATTGGTGCTTCCAACACCACTGGATTTGCTAGATTTTTCGGAACATGTCTTGGAGCAATTTGTGCTCTGGGATCTTGGAAAATCACCAGCGGAAACGTTTTTGCTCTTGCATTCATCGGATGGGTTATGGCGTGGTTGACTGCGTACCTTATTTTGGTCAAAAGCCAGGGACCTATGGGGCGCTTCATCATGCTTACTTACAACCTTACTGTTCTGTATGCGTATTCTCTCTCGCAGCGGGATTGGAACGATGATCAGGATGAAGGCGGAGATACCCCCATAATAGCCGACATCGCTCTTCATCGGGTTGTTTCTGTGCTCTCCGGGATCATATGGGGAATCATCATTACCCGGCTAATTTGGCCGATAAGCGCGCGAAACAAGCTCAAGGACGGCTTAAGTTTGCTATGGCTCTGGATGAGCGTAATATGGAAACGCGACCCCCTTTCGACGATGGTTGACGGCAAGCCTGCTATTGTATATTTCACTCCTAGGGAGAAGCTTGAACTCCAGAGGTTCCTGGTCCGTCTTGAGACACTTCAGGCTTCTGCGCGATCAGAATTTGAGCTACGGAGCCCGTTCCCCGATGCTTCCTACTCAAGCCTCCTAGCCCGGACCCGGCGCATGGTGGATGCCTTTCAAGCCATGAATCTCGAGATCTTGAAAAACCTGACTGCCTCCGAGGGAGAAGCAGATATGTTGAAATATACCTTGCCGGAGAGAATCCAACTTTCCGCCCGAATAAGTCATTTGTTGTCTGGTATGTCGTAGCTACTCCCTCGTCCAATTCCATCCTGGTTGATAATTAACGCCATTGCAGTGGTTGCCTCCTCCATGAAACTCGAATACCCTCTAAACGATGCACTTCCGGATACAGAGCACGCTCGGGATAGACTTCTTGCCCGGCTGCACCGGTTCCGTAAAGATACATCTGCATCTCGATTAACAACAGATGAGGACTATGCTTTACTCTATGCATATGGTACGTCAGCAGCTCATTCTGCTCCATGCTGTTCTTTTTCTGCTATGTGAACCGATATGCTAATGACGGAATGATTCACAGCTTTGGTTACGGGCCAACTTGGAAATGAGATCATGGGTATCATCGGTGAACTGAGCAAGCTTTTCGGTATATTGGATGACAATGTTCTTCAGCTAGAGTAGATATCTATAGAGACGGCGGTTTTATTTGAAGATGAACCAACTGAAAATAAATATTTTTTCCATATGAACGTATTAGAAATTGAGTATTTAATGAAAAGGTCTTGAGTATACTGAAAAGTTCCGTAATAAACTTCTTTGATGAGTGTTCAAGGTTCGTTTCTTCGTGGGAGGGTTTCGCCGTCTCGACAAGCCGCGCTTCAACCACACTCCACACTCCACTCCATCTCTCGCCATCGCCATCTCCATCCCGCACCACAGCCCGCATATTCCATCGCCAAACCACGATATCCCCCCTTTCCTATCGCTACCCGGTCTCTAGCCGTCCACTCGCTTTGGATGAGGGCGGTCTAACCCACGCCTCCTCCGGCTTCGCGCAGCCCACGCGCCCGCTCCCCGTCTCCCCGTCTCGACGATGCAGATCGATCCGGCTGCGCTGACTGGGACAAACTCCGGCTCCTCGTCGTCCCTCCCAGCGCCCAAGTCTGTTGCTCCCACGCCGGTTACTACTCAGAAGACGACAAAGGCGCTCATTTCCGTCCCCCGCCTTGACTTCGAGCCGATTTATACGGAATTGAAAGCTGCTATCGGCATCCACTGGACCGAGTATAAGGAGGCTATCGCACTCTTTCTGTTAGGTACGTGATGCTATCTTGGGTAGAATACACCTTTTGCTCCCTATAGACTCTTAGGCTGACACTGCGCTCTTGTTCAAAAACAGGCCATCTGAACCAGAATGAATTTGCGTCGCGAGTCGATCATTTCCTCTGCGCCGACCCCAAGACCGAACATCTCCATAACAACTTTGTATGCGCCATTATCGGCAACCTCACTAGGGACCTGCCGGATCATGGTGTTGCAAGCTGGGTTTCTGCGAATGATAAACCGACGGTAGTATCGAAACCGGTGTCGGGGGATGCGGCGGAACAGAGGCTCAAAACGGAGGTTATGCAATTGCCTCCAAAGGACAGACGGAGAATAAAAGCTATTCCTGAGGTATGTGCTTACTCTGGCTTACTGCGGGAGACGTATCATTTCAGTTTTATGGACAGTTAGCTGACGCGCGCAATTGTATTCTGGTAGCCTGAGCCCCAATCCCAACCCAACCCTCTCGAGGAATATCACCAAGCGAAACAAATTCGGCTCCCGGACCAGGTACCGGCGAGTGCAGGGGGACTTAACAAAACCAGTATGTTGCTACCAATACATTTGTATCATGATTGCGCCGAGGTTGTAGATATGGCGAAAGCTAACTTGTTTCTACCTTTTTCTAGATTGGGAGCTTGAGATCCGGAAACGTTATGCGCAACCACTTGCATCGGAGATTGGAGAGTTTCCAGATGCAGATTCAATATTTGCCCGCATGGTACCCATATGTTATGAGGAATCTGTGGTTAACGGGGCGACAATGCCATGCGCGGTGTACATGGCTATTGCAACTGAGAATTTTGTAAAAGAGTTTCTCTCTACCGTTTTTGCCAGGACGAGATCAAACGGTCCCTCCGGAACGATCAATGGAACAATGACTCGGAAGTATCGACGACAGCTACAGCGCGAAGAAATGGCATTTACCCGCGGGGAGCTGGTAAAGCATACGACAAGCGGCTTTCTACCTGTCGAAGCAAAAGAAGCAAGCACAAGGCAGGCACTTGGTGTTCCGGACTTGCGACTGGCCCTCGATCTAGGCGGGGGCTTATTGGGACACATGCCTTTGGTCGTCAGCGAGATTCTCGGCGGATACGTCGAGGAGGAATTGGAAGCCGAACGGAATGATTACATAGAGAGCCTGAATGATGCGGATCGATTCTCTGATAAAATGGAAATCGATGAGACCGGTTGGGAGTGGGAGGGAGGAACCGCTCAGGACAGAGAGCAGCTGGGATCCCTACTCGATGGCTGTCTTTCAATGGCGGCATAGATGATTGGCTTGTATGAAATATTTTCTTTCTCAAGAGAGATTAGGGGGTGCATATACCATTGGAGTAATGGTGCAGGCGTTTTGGAAGGGGTTTTTCTCATGCTGTTCGGTCTTGGATGGGTTTACTTTGCTGGATTTCGCTGCTGCATATTTCTTTATTATTCGATGATGACGATGATGGCTGGAAGATTCGTTTCTTGGTCGAGGCCTCGATACATCGACAGGTGCGTGGAGCCTGCGTGTTATTTTTTTCTAAAGCTACCGAGCTACATTGTATCTATAACTCTCTGGCGGCGCTCTGTGGGCCTAATACCCATTTTTATTTTCCTCAGTCCACATCCGTTCTTGTGTTTCTTGCGTTTTGGGTGATATTTAGTTAAGCTGCCTCTCAGCCCTACTGCGGAGCACAGGGTATTGAGTCATTAATTCAACTTTCGACGCTCAGAATAAATAACCGACCAGAAACTTAGCTCTAGATATCGGCTGCATAAATACTCCGTAGGAGGTTTCTATAGGCCGGCCGGCCGGGAGCTAAAATTAACTAACTACGGATATGAATCCCTTCTCTCGCATTTTTATACCCACCGATTAATAATGACTGTAAAAAAGATTTTTCTTTAGCTCTAGGTTGTTATTTCATTTAGTTATTATTTATTCACTCTTTATGGGTCCTCCTCTCAGCCTTCATTCCATTATTGTCATATCAACTGTTCTCCCACATGGTAGACGCATCCCCACCGCCCAGGACGCAGAGCAATGCGCAACAAGAATCTCGACCGGATGAATGGAGGGGACCTGATGATCCAGATTGTCCCTACAACTGGCCGATGTGGAAGCGCATCTACATGACCAGCATTCCAGTATTTCTCTGCGTCACCGTGTTAGTATTCTCTTCCCCATCAGTTAGAAATACATGCTAACTCGAGCAGGTCCTTCGCTTCTTCAGTATATACATCCGGAGCCAACAACATATCAGAGCATTTCGGGGTCTCCCATACCGTATCTCTGCTTGGCCTTTCGCTCTTCCTTTGGGCTCTTGGGCTTGGAGCCATCATCGCAGCGCCTGTGAGCGAGCATTATGGCCGCAGGATTGTGTATTTAACAACAGTCCCTATCTTCGGATTCTTCATCCTAGGTTCGGGATTGGCACAAAACTTCACTACTCTAGCCGTCTGCCGCTTCTTCAGCGGCTTCTTCGGGAGCGCAGTTGTTTCAGTAGGCGGAGGCACCAATGCAGACCTCTGGCCGCCTGCTCTGGCGGGATTTGTCTATCCCTTCTACTTCGTGTCTCCTTTTCTTGGCCCGGCCCTTGGTAAGGCATACTGCTCTAGATCGATGGGTTGCCCATGCTGACGTCTCTAGGACCTGTCATCGGCGGCTATGTGAGCGAGGCCAAGGACTTCCGCTGGCTTGAATGGGTCATCCTCTTCATGGTCGCCTTCAGCTACCTCTACTCCATCCCCCAATCCGAAACATACAAGAAAACCATTCTCCAAAAGCGCGCACGCGCGGAAGAACAAACCACTGTACTTCCATTGCCCAAGACCACCGCCCTGCCCCTAAGCGCTGTCGTCCAGCGAATTGTGCTCAAACCTTTCAAGATGCTCTTCGTCGAGTCCATCGTGCTCTTCATGACAATCTACATGGCGTTCAACTTCGCTGTCTTCTACAGCTTCTTCGCCGCCTTCCCATACATTTTTAGCGGCCAGTACGACTTCGCCCCCGGCCAACAGGGTCTTACCTTCATCTCTATTGCATTGGGCTGCGTCATCGGCTTCCTCGCCGTGGTCTATATAGACCGGCGAACATACCCTGCATTAAAGGCCAAGTACGGCGTCGGCACGGTACCGCCCGAGTACCGTCTCTATGGCGCGATGGTAGGATGCGCCCTCAACCCAGTTAGCCTTTTCTGGTTCGGCTGGACGGCCGACGCAGGCGTACACTGGTTGAGCCCCGTTGTAGCGGCTGTGCCGTTTGCGGTTGGGAATATCATGGTATACAGCAGCGGCGCGCTGTATATCATGAACTCCTATGGATCATTACACGGCGCTAGCGCCCTCAGTGCCAATAGTCTCCTTCGGTATGCAGGCGGAGGCGCCTTCCCGCTGTTCACGGTGCAGATGTTCTCCAGTTTGGGAATTGGCTGGGCTAGCAGTCTGCTGGGGTTCGTGTCTGTGGTATTGGTCCCTGTGCCGTGGGTGCTGTATAAGTATGGAGAGAGGATAAGGGCGCATAGTCAGTATATTACTATTGAGAAGCTGGAGTTAGGGAACTCGTCGGTGGAGGTTGCAAGTAAGGGGGTGTAGACAGGAACCTGGGTGACGGGGGTTTATATATGCTAGAACACCAAAAAGATAAAAAGATAACTAGAGAAAAGAGATAGAAATAATGACTCGTGTCAGCTTCGTCCAATGCCCCTTTGCTATTTATCGTCTGCCGTAACCTCTGCCGCCCGTGGCGGCCATTAGATGTGAATCAGCATTCAGATCGTGCTTCGGGTTAATCGGAGACGCTGGCCTGCGGACTGGGGGTAGCCTCGCTGACCACGAATTCCTGAGGCATTCATATAAAACTCTTGAGACACATACTCCATACTTGCATCTATCTCGCAGCCGAATGCAGGTCTTATTGCCAAATAGACGAACGCCCTGGTCGCCTTCACGTTCCTATACACTGTACACGCTGGGAGAAAATAGAGAATAATTACAAATTGTTCAGCCGTAATGAGGTATAAATATCCACCAGCATATAAAAAAACGCCTGAAACTCCTCTCGTTCCAAATCTTTTAACCGGCCAGGTATGAGCAAGTATCATTCATAGGGATCATGAAATCCAAACCATCTATTGCAACCGCTCCGCTGTGAGCTTGAGAATGTCCTCTGTAGTTTTATAAGCATTGGCTGGGTCCTTAGCAACCGACTGCCAGACCTCACCATGCTTTGGCTCGCTGGAAATACATTTGCTGATAACATCTTCTCGTTTTTCCTATACACGGTCCAGTTAGTCAATATTTTAGACTAGAAGATGTCTTAACGGGGAATGAACTTACATCAGTGCCATGCTGCAATAAAAACTTATAATACCACGCCCACACATCTCCCATATCACTATTGGACACAATGGCCTTCTCAAACCATGTCATGGCCTTATCAAGTCTCCGCTCGCCCCAGAAAATGCGAGCCACAGTAACGAACAGGATAGGATCGTTGTCGACCTTTTTGATGGCTTCCAAGCTGCGCGGTTTACGGTGGGTCCGGGGTTCCAGGTTCCAGATACTCTCGCTCCACAACAGACCGGAGTTGGGCACCTCCTGGAGCGCTTTTGCCATGAGCACTTTCGCCTGGCTGATGTTGTTCGCTCGTCGTTCCACCCTCACGCTTTCGGTCCATAGTTCAGGGTTCTTCGGAACGGCAAGACGTGCACGGTCAAGGATGGATCGTGCCTTGACCACTACACCTGCCTTTTCTTCAAGTCGAGATGCGAGGAGCCAGAGAGGTACTGATTTTGGACAAGCTCTGATACCAGTCCCATATGCCTCCCTGGCCTGGGGGTATTTGTTATCACTCTCGTATATCTGACCCTTCATCATCCATAGCTTATCGGCTTTCGGGTAAAGTTGCAGTCCCTGATTGACAAGGTCCAGAGCCTGATCCGTATTTCCTAATTGACGCTCGAATGCAACGCTCTTTATCCAAACACGGTCCGTTCCGGCCTCACGACGTGCTGTTGAAAGGAGCTCCCTTGCCTGCTCAGTCTGTTTTGCATCCGCTTCCAGTTTGACAGCAGCAAGCCAGATGTCTTCATTGTTAGGGTTTTGATTGAATGCCTTTCCAAGGACTCTCCTAGCATTGTCGATTTCACCTGCCTGCCACTTTTCCTTTGCCAGCTGCATCCATAAACTTTCGCTTTGTGGGCAAGCTTCCACTGCCTTTTCCAGCAGCTGCCAAAGGCTTTCCTTGGTCCCGTAATTACGTTCAAGGTCAGCGGCGGCAAGCCATATCGACTTTCGATTGACAAATACCCGGAGTGCGTAAGCATAGATAGCTCGTGCAGTTTCGTATTTGCCTCTAGCAATGCTTCCCCGCGCGTCTTCCATCCAGATATCCTTCCTGTCATCATCTTCGTCCAAGCCCCAACCAAGTGTTTCACGGATGATCGCAGAACACGTAAGAATTGCCCCTTCTTCTTCACATTTTTCAGCTTCCGCGATCCACTCTTCTCGTTTTAGCATTGCAGACTCTTTGGCCAGTTCCTGGACAGCCCTCCGCATCACGTTAACTTTGCCAGCGGTCCCCATTTGTTCTTGAAGCCGAGCAGCAGCAATCCAAATCTCATGGCTAGTTGGTACAGCCTTGCGTGCGGCGTTCAAAACCTTTTGGGCATTCTCCGGGGTTTCAAGGCGGGCCAAAGCCAGCCATAGCTCGACCGAAAGAGGAATCATTTCTGTCGCTTTTTTAAGGAGAAGGCGAGCATCTGCCGGGTCCTCTTCAAGGTTGACTGCTTCTTTCCAAATGGCAACAGATTGGGGAATATGAAGGATTGCTTGTCTAAGCACATTCTTTTTTGCCCGGGGATCTGATTCCAACCGCATAGCCTCGATCCAAAGTCTAGTTGAGCGATCATTGTTTTTAATGGCGTTCGCTGCAATGATTTTGGCGTTGTGGTTGTCATTAAGTCGAATATTTTCCAACCACGCATCTTCGCTTTTAGGGCACAGTTCGCAACCTTTGGCAATATAATTTCTTGCAGCTACAATCTTGCCGGCGATCTCTTCCAATCGAGCTATTGCGATCCACCCCGGGGCATGTTTAGGGTTCGTTTTCGTGACTGATTCCAACAGTACCCGCACTCGCTTGATGTCTCCAATCTCCACTTCGCCGGCCTTCATTTCAGACTTGTTCAGGCTCGTTAAATAACCCTTTGGATCAATGTTCGTCGCGCTCCCAGCTGCTGCATCCCCCGTAGATCCCTGAGCAGCCTGGTCAAGCCTAACCTGGAGAACTTTATCCCTCGCGGCACCGATATCCGCAAAGTTGGTGATCGTACCGTCCGCTCCTTCTCCTCGAGGTATTGTAGTCTGCGTGCCGTCTTCTGCTATCGTAGTTTCAAATTGGGTAGAATCCCTGGCGCTCGCAATCACGCTATCGGGGACGGCATAGAATCGATTCCTCAAATTTTGTTTCGCCCGTCTATTCTTCCCTGTGAGATCCCCAACTTCCGGAATATTTGCCCAGTCCTCGTCAGTGACTGTTGCGAGGGATCGTTTAAGATCGGCGAACTGTTGTTGGATTTTGGGATTGTTTCGTTCATATTCTTCTTGCTCTTGCCGTTCTCGAGCTTCCCTACAGCGGAGAAAGGTTTTATGTCGGCAATCTGTCCAGAACGCTTCAAGGAAAATACGATAAACCCACGGCTTTTAAAGGCATAGGGATGGGGATGGGGGAAGGGGGAAACAAACCTTCTTAATTTCCGCCTCCGATCCATCTTCTCGTCCACCTCCTGATAGATGCGATCCGCCTCGTCATCCTCTCGGTCATACTGTCCATACGCAAAGAGGCCAACTTCGTTCTCTGGGTCCTGGAATCGGTCGTCCTCTTCCTCCTCTGCTTTATCGGCTTTGTCGCCCTTGCCGCCCTTTTCGCCTCGATTTGATGCGCCATACGCCGTCGGGGGAGCTGCACCGAGTAGGAGGGCGCGTTTCGTAAGGGCCTCTTGTATCTGTTCGGGAGTTGGGCCCTCTCGCGCTGGACCCAAATCCGAGCGGGTGGTGAACCCTGTGGCGCCTCGACCTAAACCAGCCACATAGTTTTCAGGCGCGGGTTGACTGAGGAAATCCTTTCGCCCTGTCATCTTGTGCGCGGCAGACAAATAGAACGTATAAACATAAAGGTAAGCAAAACAGAAGAAGCTGGAGCTGCTCTGTAGACGGGAGCATCAAGAAGTGGTTGCAGACAAACAGCTCTACCGGACCCCGCAAAAACATAAATCCGAGATAGCAATCCAACCAGCCAAAAATTTACATTTTGTCGCATCCCACACTGCCGATTATTGTCCCTCGACAACGACGTCTATTCATTCAAATCCCGCCTTGGACGCGAATTATACAGAATGCCTAAAGGGCCGTCTAAGAAGCGCAATGGCGCTTCGCAAGCCAGCCCCTATGCCCAGGCTGCCGCAAAAACGAAGGCTGCAAATAGTATCTTCCGAATGAATACAGACATCGGACAGCATGTGTTGAAGAACCCCGGTGTTGCTCAGGCCATTGTGGACAAGGCTGATCTCAAGCAGAGTGATGTATTTTTCTCCCACCTTTTTTTATATATTTTAAGAGTTAATAATAATAATAACGTTCTTCCCCGCAATAGACCGTTCTTGAAGTCGGTCCCGGATCCGGTAACCTTACAGTCAAAATCTTGGAAAAGGCGAAGAAAGTCATTGCCGTTGAGCTAGATCCCCGAATGGCAGCAGAAGTTACGAAACGTGTCCAAGGGAAGCCAGAACAAAAGAGACTCGAGGTTCTATTGGGAGACGTTATGAAGACTGAGCTCCCTTATTTCGACGTCTGCATCAGCAATACTCCATACCAGGTAAGTCAAATCTTTCGCTGGACTATTGACGAGAAATTAATAATGTTGGCTAGATCTCATCCCCCCTCACTTTTAAACTCCTCGCTACGTCGCCTGCACCTCGAGTTTGTATTCTTATGTTCCAACGGGAATTCGCATTGCGACTCTTTGCCAAACCCGGCGACAAGCTCTACAGCCGTTTGTCGGTAAATGCGCAAATGTGGGCAAAGATCGATCACATCATGAAAGTGGGCAAGAACAACTTCAAGCCCCCTCCCGCCGTAGAGTCGAGCGTGGTCCGCATCGTTCCTAAAAATCCACGGCCGCAGATCAGTTACGATGAATGGGACGGCCTCCTTAGAATTGCATTTGTCCGGAAGAACAAGACGATACGCTCGAGTTTCCTAGGAACAACCAGTGTCTTAGACATGCTGGAGTCAAATTACCGAACATGGTGTGCTCAAAATAATATTCCCGTCGAAGACGGCCCGGCCGAGGACACTGAAATGGAGGTCATGAACACGGCTGAAGATCAAGACGGGGAGGATGAAGAATTCGATGGTGGCATGGATGTTGATGACGATGACGTTCCGGCGTTCTTTGGGGACGAGCAAGAGTCTGCCTCGAAGGCCCCAAAGGAAAATCCAAGTCGCAAGAGAAAAGGAAAAGTACGAGAGCTGGTCCGGGAAAAGGTCAGGCAGGTTCTCGAGGACGACACCGGGCTTGCAGACAAACGCGCGAGAATGTGTGACGAAAGCGAATTTTTGAAACTCTTATGGGCCTTTAATCAGAAGGGTATCCATTTCAGTTGATTTCAATTAACCAAAAGACAAAGGTATATATGAACGCTACGTCAATATATGACTGCATCAATATCGGCTTGACCGCCCGCCGCGCATCAAACCCGTCATCCAGCTCCGGAAGGAGTACCACCGCCAGACCGAAGATGGGCACTGGAATCCTGAAACAAACTCTGCCATATGAACGCCTCGCTCAACAAAAGCTCGATATCCTTTGCGGTCCAATCCTTGGTAGGAAGAGCTTGGAGGAACATCATGATTTCCTACGATATATTCAGCACACTACTTTTGATATCTCAGCACGGGGCAAACAAACCTGGAAGTCCATTTTGAGCAACTGCTCGGACCACTTCACGAGGAATGCTGCACACACGTAAAGATGGAATCGGGAGAATCCTTGTTCTTCGGCCTAGATCGAAATTAGCCCCGCCCAAACCGAAGGCCACAAGAGGTCGTACCATATACGTATCCCACATCCTAATGGTGTTTTGGATGCTGACCTCCCTCATCAAAAGGCAGTTCATCCATCGGAAACTGAACTGCATGAATTCGACACCCTCTTTTTCTAGATGCTTTGCAAGTGTCGAGTCGATACGCATCGTGAGATCATGAAGTGCGCCGACTTGTCTATGTATACCCGGTTGAGCATAAATGTAATTATCTTGAATACCATCGAGAAGCTTTGTTAGACACCAAAATGAGTCTGCTTCCACAGCATCAAGCACTGGTTTGGGTAGCTGTCCTGGATCCATCCCTTCCTCTATATTGAGATCCGTAATATATGTTCCAAGAAAAACTTGCCAAAATGGCGTAACTAGGTCGTTAATACCTTGTACATAACCACTGGCAGGATGCCGGATGGCCCACACGTAGAGAATCCTTTCTAGCGATCTCTGCGTCGCCTCGTACCCGTATAGCGGGATATGGGGGTTCGTACGAGGTATATCGATGCTAATTTGATGCCAGATGGCTTCGTCCAAACCTCGCCCCGTCCCAAGATTCGGCATTGAAGGACTTGTTAGCCCGGCGCTGCTAGATTTATTGGTGGCGGTTGCACTCTTCTCAAATGCTTGCCGAACACCATCAAGATATTCTTTCCGTTTTCTCTCCAGAGTAGTTACTCGCCGCTCACTGTTTGTAGGCAAATACCCCAAAAGAAGCTGCCAAGTCATTGCTCGGACCTCATCTGGAACGCCAGACCAAGCCAAGTCACGAAGCTCCGGCAGAGAGACCGTGCTTGCTTGCAGAATACGTTTGAATTTGTTAATCCTGCTTATACGACTCGAGTGGCTCTCTAACTGTTTTGGGGTGCCATTTAGTGGGGGAGGAGAGTGGTTGATTAGATGGAGCGAATTTGCGGGATCTTGATTCATTATTCTATTAGCCACAACAACACGACAATTATTGGCGGATGTTGGGGTGTTGGAATCACCTGTCAATATTTCCTTGTATTGTGGACGCAGGATCTTGCCGTCAGCCTTCTTAGCTGTTGGATAAGTCAGCCCACCTCGCTCTTCCGCAATGTCCGAGCTGTCCGCACGCAGCCTTGATGCGGCTGAACTTGGCATTAGAGATGAGTTGTTCGCCCGGTCCTTCAGTCCACCTCTTGGGTCGTTCCCTTTGGCGTGCGGTTGTCGGGGCATTTTCGTTTTCTTTTTCCGCATGCTCGTGACGCTAGGAAGCCCGAACTCATCCTCGTCATCATCATATGATATCTCATCCTCGTCTCCTTCGTCATCATGGCTCCATTCTTCACCAGCTTGGGATATTAAGCTGGCATATGGCTGGCGAGGTGGTGAGGGAAGGGCTCCTGATTCTCTGAATTGGGTAGCGCTTGTGCTCCGGCTATTACTGCTGGAACGCGGTAGAATTGGCGAGGTGTGCGGCCGTGTAAAGGGGGACATTCTTCTAAAGGGGACAAGGAGAGTCAATTTCGACAAAGATTGCTTTGGACGTGAGGAAGTCCCCGCACTCACTTTGCAACATCCATATGAGAGTAAGATGCTCCAATAACGATTTTCGAGTCGGCACCCCCTTGGGGGCTCTGCTGCTGCGCTGCTGATCGGCTTTTCCAAAATGGCGAAGCTATCCGTCTTCGATTGTGTTAATGACAGGCCCCGCGTAACGTTATAAAGGTGATAGATACATACTCGGTCTGGTCTGGCGGACGGGCAGTGACGATATTAGCAAATCCAGAAATACAGAATAAAGCTGGGGAATATCATCTACTGCTAGGTAATATGAAGTACGAACCGACCTGAACCATCTCCTGCTGGGTGAACAGGGTCAGCACAAGCTAAGATACCAAGACCGGGCGGGATTCATACCTGCCGCGGAGTCTTCTTGCTCGCCATAGTAGATGGCCCCTCAAAACCTAGACCCTTCAAATAAAAGCAACCAGGAATGAATCCCCAGCATGGAGGCCTGTTTCAACGGCTTGAACGGCGTCAACGGCGTGAAGTCGGCCACCAAACAATGTCGAAGTGAAGCAGTTAAGGTTGTCAACAGAGCCGCAGCAAGCACGCAGCCCGATTGGGTTTAGCGCGCCAAGCCCAACCCCCAACTTCGCCTCGTCGTCTTTCTGTCAAATTCCTCCTCTATCAACGACCAGACCAGCCACCCGCAAGACGCCCGGCCGCCTGCTCTTGTCTTTGAACCGGTCATCTTCATAGCTTAGAGCGCTGTCTACTAGATAGACTGTCTCCTTTTCTAACCGCCCGCACTGTCGCACAACACTCTCGCCATGACTGAACCAGAGGATCTCGAGGAAGATCTCTTCGCTGACTTGTATGTGTTTCTATCCCGTTCAAAGACGTCCCGCAGTTCATTCCAGCTTTTCCGTGCTCCTATGCGATCAGTGCACTAACATGTCTTTGCATAGGTATGATGCGGATGATAACGCTCATCACGCGGCACCCCAGGCTGCTCCGCTCAATACACCTAGCTTCGCGGAACCCCAAGCTCCCCAAAACGAAATAAGTGCGCCTATCGCGCCTGCTCAACAGCCGCCCATCGACAATAACCAAATCTCCCAAGTAGAAACACAGGCCGAGAATGGCTACCTCCAGAATGGGGGCCAAAGCAATGGTTTCGGTGACCACAGCATGGTAGCACAGGACAATGGCACCAGCGCTGCTGCTATTGAGCCGGAGAATCAAGGTACCGGAATCAAAGAAGACGGGTAAGTTGTATTGATATACCCTGCGAATATCCCAATTTGGTTTTTTTCTTTCTCCTTCTTTTTATTATGGTGTGGACATCGAGCTGCTGCGAAGGTCGCGAATTGTGCATGAGAACGGACCTTCAATTGGGCTTGGTTACGGTTTCTATCGGCTGGTATCCCAACCATCTCCGCCGCGCTATTCTATTGCTGGTGTGATGTCGTTTGAGACTCCCTTAAATTGTCTTTGCCGACCATTCATTTACCCCTTCTCCGCCGCCTTTGAAGCCTGAAGCCACAGCCTCGCGAGAATGAAAGCCATGGCAACAAGCTAGTGGATATGGGAGACATGTGCAGCACTTGTTGAGAGATTCAGTGCCCGGGCTGGTCTGCACGAACTGGGAGCATGGGTTTACATGGAAAGCCGGGGGACGTGGTGGATACGTTCGAAATGGGAAGGTCCTATTTAGTGTGTCCAGCAAACCAGAGAGTATCGGAACTCGGGGATCGGATTGTCGGACGCCGCGTTGAAGAGGGGGGGAGGCCGATGAGATTTAGACACGGAAGCCTTGCCGAATTTTTCAAGCGACTATAGTACAGCCGATACTATATAGCTTCTTGTCGATATATCTTGATAGAGCAGAGCAGGAAGTAGACACTTCGGCTGTCTTGGATTCTGTGATATCGAACAGCATTACCTAGCTTCGGACTATTAGAAAGGCAGAGGATCTTCGGACAGAAGCAAAAATTTCACTCGTCACAAATATTTTACAACTGCGTCTTATACTGGTCAGATCTGGCCGCAGCTCTGCATATATGCACATCCGACGATGCTCCTGAGTGGCCCTGTGCCTGATATCCAATCTGCCAGCAATTCCGCTTGTAAAGGAGCTATCACTTTCACCCAACCTACCAATGATACCCATATACCCGCATGGCCCGACTTCTGTTTATACGTTCTACAGGAGGGCGGGGATTGCTCAGCCAGTCCCTGTTAGTGAAGTCTAAACTCGAGGACTCAATCGTCCAAACAATCCCAGAGTGGCATCAAGCGTATAACATTCGCGAACCAGGCCCCAGCTCCGATGTCGTGTCCCAGCAGCTTTTGGTCAAACGGCCTTTTACGTTGATTTCGTATTGTGTGCATAATTGCTTTGGTTTTCGTTTATAGCACCCGTTTCGTCGTCTCTGCTCTTCGGATCATTATGACTAATAGACCTATTTTATATAGCAAAATGTTTATCGGGGGTTTAAATTGGGAAACAACTGATCGTATGTACCACCACATTCATGATCACTTCGCCGAGTCTAGAATCGTTGACCTAACCATGAATTTCCCTTTCTCCAGAGTCGCTCAAAGATTACTTCTCCCAGTTCGGGGAGGTCCAAGAATGCACAGTAATGCGTGACGGTGCCACGGGTCGTTCAAGAGGGTTCGGTTTCCTTACGTTCAGGGACCCTAAGACCGTTAATACCGTGATGGTGAAAGAACATTACTTGGACGGAAAAATCGTAAGACCTCCCTCCGGGTAATTAATGGGACACTTCCCAAAAGAACCTACAATACAGTGCACGCTCGCTAGTTCCCAGAACCCCTGCTGATGTAAAACCAGATCGATCCCAAACGCGCTATTCCTAGAGACGAGCAGGAACGTACCAGCAAGATATTCGTCGGAGGCGTCAGTCAAGAGGCAACAGAACAGGATTTCAAACAGTTCTTTATGCAATTTGGCAGAGTTGTTGATGCCACACTCATGATCGATAAGGATACCGGTCGTCCTCGAGGCTTTGGCTTTGTAACTTTTGATAGCGAGGCAGCGGTCGAAGCAACTCTTGCGGGCCCCTTGGAAATCCTTGGAAAGCCAATAGAGGTAAAGAAAGCGCAGCCACGGGGCAACATGCGGGACGATGATGATCGCAGAGGATTCCGGCGGGGGTTGAGAGATCACGACCGCTCTAGAGAGGGCGATAGGTCCACTGGGCCTGACAGTGCGCAACAGCAACAAAATACTCAAAGCCAGGGAGGTTTAACGAGTGGCATGAGCCCTCAAATGATGGCTCAGTACTGGCAGCGTATGCAGCAGTATTTTGCTCTGATGCAGCAGCAAATGGCCGTTGCCGCTGCCCAGGGTCAAGGTGGCAATGCAATGGGAATGGCTGGCATGAATCCCGCATTATTGCAACAGATGCAACAGATGCAACAGATGCAAGCTATGGGAGGGGGCTCACCGCCTCAGGGAGCAATGGGTCCCGCATCTCAAACCCCCGGCCCTCAAGGAATGCAGGGAATGATTAACCCAGCAATGATTCAACAGATGCAGCAGATGCAGCAGATGCAAAATCAGGGTCAGGGCGGAGCTAGCTTTAGCCCCAACGGAATGGGAGGGCAGATGAACAATAACATGGGCGCTCCAGTGGGCGGAAATATGGGAGGCCCCAATGTGAGTGGTGGCCCTACCCCTGGTCCTGGCCCCGGCCCTAGTCCGATGGGGGGCGGTAACGGGAATATGGGTATGGGTGGCAGCTTTTCCGGTCCGCGAGGCGGTCCTGGCTATAATGCCCAAGAACAACTTGCCTTCGAACAACAAAAATACGAGCAACAACAAGCCCGCCGAGCGATGGAAACGCGAGCATACCCTCAATATCAGCAAGGAGGTCCGACTTCGTGGGAAGGAATGTACGACGATGTGCCACAGCCAAATATCCCAACCGGTCCCCAGGGTGGTGGAATGGGCCGGGGCGGCGGAGGTATTGGACGCGGAATGTCACCAACTCATAGTATCCAAGGACATGGTTCCAGGCCATCTCCGAGCAGCAAGAGCATAACCCCGCAGCCACAGAGTGCGCCACCAGCAAACGCACCAACGGGCCCGCGTAATGCGGGAAAGCCCGGGGCAAACTACCGTGGCGGCGGACGTGGGGCTCACCGCGGATTCCACCCTTACGCCCGGACTTGAGCCGGTGGGGTGATTAATCCTCATGATTCCTCAGGCTAACCCAAGCTATCGACCCCTTGCATTTGCTGTTGGATCCGCGCCCTTAGCAGTTCGACTCCTCTATCCCGCCTATAGATTCGGCACCACTACAAGACCTTCCTACGACTCTCTAATGATCGATTCACCTACACCGATTTGCACTTTTCTCTTCTCTTTATTTGTTTATTGTTTTGGGGATGGGTATGATCTCGCTCACTATGTTTATTGCCTTCCGGTTTCTCCTGGTGTTTTTAGGTCCGGTAGCATGGGAACAAGAAACAAAGGAAGCTAGCTCGGCATCATGACCACTGGGTCTTATCATGGATGGAAAATAGCTGGGCAATGTCACCAACCGTGAATCCTACCCGTGTTCCTTTTTGTTTCTTGTTTTTTTTTTTTTCCCGCTTTTGTCAAATACTTCCTTGTCCCCCAGTATGTGTAATTTGCTGTGCATTCTCGCTTCATTTTTGTTTTCTCTTCTCTATGGGATGTATGTACAGTACAATTCGAATTTATTTAGTTCCGGACGAATTTCGCTTTTTAGACAGTGCAATATTCGTGGCGCGGAGGAAACTATATAAGCGAGCTTCTGGCCTGATACGGTGCTTAAGCCTTTATTTTATTTTCTCCCTCTATCCAGGCGATCCTGCGAAACAACACATCTAACTTTAAGCTTGGGTTTGTTGATACCAAGAGCGAAGACGGTGTTAAAGTATGGCCTACTAGAATAAACCATCAAACTGTTGATGCTAAACATGCATATCCACGTGTAGGTTGTTGAGTCGGACCTTTTATCTATATATGTATACATGGGCCAACGCCAACAAGGTATAAAAAACAGAGTATATGCCCTAGAGCACTGCCATCCCTACTTTGTATGGGGCGCGAGAAGTATCCGCCTAATTAACAGATATGTGTTAATAGTAATTAAGGAATGGTGCAAACCCTACTGGGACGAAAGCTGGAGGGTCGGAGAGTGGGAGATGAGCGAGAGCGAGAGTGGGAGCGGGACTGTGGGAGTAGATGGAGAGGTAGGAAATTATATTAGACATGACATGCAGGTGGATTTGAATCGCTAAAGACAGAGAACGAACATGATCTATAAGGAATGGAAAACAAAAGGAGTCTTGGGCGAGACTCTGGATATCGTATATGGTTAAGGAAAGGAGTGGCTGTGATAGGAAAATCGATTAGATGCAAAAAAGAAGCTGGAGAGATCAGCAACCTCGGGAGGTCAAACCCCTCTCCAAGGAGTAGACGGTGATTCGAGTCCATGGTTAGTAAGGACGATCTAACTGAGGAAGTCGAGGTTTACGTTCTGGATATAGAGTGTTATCAAAGGATTGTTGGGTTTCGTGCGTATAAGGCGTACTATTAAGGGCAATGAGTCGGTCGGTGCTCGCCGTCGGTGTGTGGCGGGACTTTTCAAAGGGAAAATCCTGGTATGGTTCGTATGGGTGCTGGTAGTTGTAGATGCCCGTCTCGCTAGACTTATACCGCTTATGTGGCTTCGATTGTCCAAGAAGTGAATTGCGAGCATCCAGAGGAGTAAGATTATCGAGGTCACGATCTAAGTCCTCTAAAACATATTGGTTAGCACTGATATATTGTTGTTGAAGATGTTGATACTTACCAGGATCCTTCCGTGGCTTGACTTGCGGCTTCTTTCTGAAAAATAGGATTATGGCATTGACGATAATCAAAATGGCCAAGACACCAGTAAGGGTCGACTGAACAGCAATCAAAGCGACACCGGTAACGGTTTGGGTTGTTTGTGATATTCCCAATTCTTCAACGAAGACGAGAATGCAACCAACAGAAAGAACTCGGACGACTTGAATGGTTATGTTAATCCATTGCCCCGATTTTGCCTCATATGGTCTCGACCAGAGAAGGAGAATAAGCATGATCGCTTCCACTGCAAGTTGACCGGCAGACTGAAATAGGCCATGGCCGTCACCACCGGCGATAATGCAACCTCTCACGAACATATAGACTATAATAGGAACGAAAATCCACCAGTATCCTTTCTTATAATTGTCGTAGAAAAGGCTGTATTTCCGCCAGGTTTCGTGGTCTTCGTATAGACCGCTTGTGTTGCCTTCCGCCTTCTTATACTTTCGAGCGATGCGCCAAATTTTGAACGTAAAGAACGCAAGCACTGCCGTGAATAGCGCTAGACTAATACCCGCAAGAACCTTAGCAGCCCAGGAATCACCACGAGTGAATTGGAAGACGCAGTATAGCGTCCATACTCCGTAGAGAACAAGGATCAAACTTGTTATCGTTCTGGCCATCAACCCCCAATAATCCTTGCGGAAATTCGTCAATTTAGCTGGGAAAGATCTGAAAAGCGACCAAACCTCCAAAATGACCTTGAAGAGTAATATGCCGGCCGCAATGGCCGCAATTACAACAGCGAATATCAATAGCACTGTCATGAAGGTGTTGGCCTGCGGAATGGAGAGCATTTCGACATATCCTTGGATGCCTTTAACAACGTGATTAACTCCAGCGTCATTCTCATCAGTACTGTTTCCGGAAGTCTCGTTAACAGATGTGGAGATTTGTCGCGCCACAAGGTGCACGGCGTGAGAAATGAAGTCGAGTGACCGTTTTGAAGTGTTTGAGGTGGTGCCGTCCTGGAATATAAGCGTGGCATTCTGAAGATAGGCGAAGTTGTTATGGGTCAAGTTCCCTCCCGTCACATTTCTGAAATTATCGATTGTCGTTTGCATCTGATTCCAAGGAATAAGTCCGCCACTGAAACCGAAATTCTTCGTAAAGCTGCGGTATATCGGTGGGTAGTTGACGCTTAACATGCCATTGATCGCCATAGATTGGAACCATCCGAAGACTTCACCAAATGTTGGGCTCGAGGTAGCAGCTCCAGGCTGGCCACTCGCAGCCAGGGCTGCTGCTCCGCTCACTGCGAGAGCGGCTCCGGCGATGCCTGCAGCAACGTAAGAGACAGCGGGCGCTTCTAATGTTTTGCCATTTCCGACTTTCGAACTAATACAGGCGAGGGTTTTACCGCCGTTATTTGACTTCAACTCCAATGTCGCTTGCGCCTCGAGGTCTGGAATGGCGAAAGCTATGGATGGAATTCGATCCGCGAAATCTGGCGGTACCTTCTGTTCCCCTTTTGCGCCGAAGTTTCCCACAGGAACTACACATGGGGATAAGTAAGAGATTCAGACATCCACAATGATACATTTCACTCACCTGGACATAGCTGGTCAACCTTTGTATCCTTATCACACGGGTTAAACTCTTGGGTGAATTCCTGGCCGTAGGCCGTAATAACTAGGGATGCTGTCACATTCTGTGATTTTTTGCTGCTTCCTGCAACATCGAAGTTGATTGTTTTGGAGGCACGATCGAACGACAGCTCGACCTTGTCGACCTTAATATCAGAACTATCAAGGCAGGTGGTGAAACCGTTGTTTTTGAGGATGTCCCCTGCCGCCACATAGTTGAAGAACAAACTCCAAGCCAAGATGCGAACTGTTGACTGGGGAGCCACCCACATAGTGGCCAAGGGTATATGTTGAACAAAAGATGATTTCCGTTCGCCACCAAGCCAGTGGTGGAGAGTTAGTAGAGAGTAAAAAGTACGACAGCCTATTTAGGAATATAAATCGAGTTCTATATATCAAAGTGAGCAGCTATCCCCTCAAGCACAAGACGTTTCGACCCAGGACGGTCGGAGACAGTTCCAAGACTTACCCCTGAAGTTCGTCGGGTATTGACACAGAATAGGACGTACGATAGCGAATGGTAGGAATAGTTATGAAGAGGGAAGACACAGAATTAACCCGACAAATGCGAGACCCGTGGATGAAAAGAAGAAGAATTGGCTCTTGGAGAAATGAAAGATAGAAATAAACCCAGCAAGGAAAATAATGAGAGAAGAAACGCTCAAATCCAACAGCCCATCATAAAACAAGATCTCGCACTTCTTCTGCCTGCATAAACAGGTTTAAACGGAATAACGGCTCTTGATTTATTAGACGAGGGGCATCAGATAGAAATGTCACGCAGATATGCAGAGCTTTTAGAAACAGCACAAGAAAGACCTCGAAAAAGACAAAACAAAGCCGGAGCAAGGAGAAAAGAAGAGAGAAAGAAACCAGCAGGGCAGCACGATATTCAAGACGGCCCGCCTGCTCTGCGAATTATTCCACCCGTACTCCGTATTGTCCTGTATCAGCGGGAAGTGGAGATGGCCCTGGGCTCAGGATAACATCAAGGAGCCATCGCCCCATCGCGTATCAAATCGGGTGGGAGCTCCATCGCCAGCCCGCCATTGGGAAATCCACTTTCTCCCTTCATGTTTCTTTTCTCCCCTGGCGTGTCTCACTGTCTCCCGCCCGACCAGGCCCATCCCAAAAGGCGGAAACCAGCCGTGGCCACTCAGAAAACGCCCGCAGCCTCTAGCACCAGCCACTGATCCACTGGCTGGGAAGATTTTGTTTGAGACACACGGGCAGGTTGCCGTATTCAGAACCCGGGCAATAAAATAAAACCGTTAAAATCGAGGGCAAGGGATTGGGTTCCCCGGATAACTCCCAGCAGCAGAACAGAACATGGCAGCAGCTTCGAGTGGTTAATAAATCTCTTGTTCCTGGACACCGCACAGGGCGACGACAGTCAGTGACGATGTTGATTGTTGACGAATGTTGGGGGTCGAGCTTGGCTTCAATCGGGCCCAAAGCTTAAGCTAAACGAGCCAGTGTAAAGCGTCGTTTCATCGCAGCGGGATCGAACAAATCAGACCGGCCGTTCCAGGCGGACGGTTCCCACCGCGTCTCAACATTGAACAGACCCTGCAGCAGCGAACAGCAAGGGGGGGATTCTGCGACGTCCCAATCGCCAGTCCCGGCTAACCCACAGCCACACTCGACAAGTGTTGTTGTCCCGGACCCAGAATCATGACCTTGGAACCTCAGGATCTCTCGACGCGAAAGACTTTGGAAAAGACTTTGAAAGATGGCGGTCTAGGCTTGGACGATCAGTCTATGAGGGGCATAAAAATAGAATTGGAAGAGACGGAATAACGACAAACAACGTAGAAAGGAGGTGGCGAAGACAGGCGATACTGGTGCCACGCCCATTCAGTGCGACTTTTACGATGAGGCTGAATTGATCTTGAATAGTTCACAAATTCCTTATGTGCTCTTATGCTCACGCCTTTGTTGGCCAAAGGATCGACTCGGATGCTCTGAGACAAGTATTTATCATGCCGTGTGCTATCCCGATCCCTTCTGGAACAATCAAGACAGAATATAAAAGGAGTAGCTTAATAACATTTATATCCACATACGAAGCCTGACCATAAATCGTTTTATTATCATAAATAACCCAGTCGACTGCTGCTTCCTGCAACTATTCGGGAGGGTCGTATTACCTAGACCGGTTGGCTTTTGCCGACCTGATCGGCTCGATATGCGCTTCTTATTAGCTTCCAATGAGGCAGTCAGGACACGAGATGGCGAATGTGATATTTCGTGGAAGATGGCCCGCGCAAGTGGAGCGATATCTACCATTAATAGCGGAATAATCGTTATTTTTGAGCGGCTTTCTCTTGCATTTCCCGCATTGCCGCCCTAGCGCTCCGGCTACCTCCAAGTTTTGGGCCCCGGGGAACATCTGACTTGGCAGCCTTAGAAGTCTTTGCTCTAGCCCCACGACGTCGGGATTGAATGGCATCCAAAAAGTCGCGGCGGAACTGCTCTGCAATTCGATCATCCGCTGCTTGATCGTCATTCGGTTGGTCAACAACTTCGGGCTCGTCATAGACATCGACTAAGCATATGATTAGCTTTATGTTCACGGGAAAAATAGGCATTTGAGGAGGATAGCTCACGTTTGCTCTCTCGTAGAACCTCTTCAACAAGTTGATCTCTTTTGATATCCTCGCTGTTGCGCCTCCTCCGGCCGCGCCAATATTTGCCATCTTTACCTGGCCGATCCTTCCTCGAACCAGCAATTTTTTCATCATCTTCCTCGAGCGGTTCATCGCCCGCCAGGCGCCTGGTGGCTGCCTCAGTCCTTTCAATATTGCGGAGTTTTGAATCGGGCCCAAGGTCGATTTCGTGTAGTTTGCCCAACGAGGCGGGCTGCCGCTGCGGAACCTTGAGCTCCGATGCGGGATTGACAATCCCACCTTGAGAGGTTATATCAGATACCGGCTCGTCGGTTGTTGTTATATGATGACGCTTAGCCATCTCGGACTCTATATATGTCATCCTTATCTTGTTAATCAACAGTTCAGGAGTATCCATCTTGCAAAATCAAAAGGGGCGAAACGTACATATGTTTATTCACGTCCACTTTCTGTCCGGTATGGGCAACAAAGCGATCTGAAATTCCCTGCAGCCTCATATCTTCTGCATCTTGAGCGGCCAGATCAACCTCAGAGGATTCTCCGGTCCCCTCGCCGGTTGGTTTCGCCGCAGCAGTAAACTCGATACCGCCTCTTCGAGCTTTGAGGGCTTTTCGACGACGAAAGATTTCGGCAATACTCGTATCGGTCTCGGCCTGGTCATCTTGGGAGGTTCGAAAATGGGCATCCGTTGGCTCTGTGGGTGCAGGGTACTCCGGCTCTGGGGAAGGTTGCATTTGCGCCTCATCCAAGGAACTGTCGGGTCGTTTTCGCAAAAACTTTCTCCGTTTCACCGGTCTGAATAGTGGTTCTTGAGCCTCCATATCTCGTAGACCGTATATATAATAATGCGTCGGCTGCGCAGCGTAGTTGTGGGGAGAGGAGTTGTGTGAGAGCGTCGGTGGTGTGGGGAGGCAAGCTTGACGTTGAGCTTGGGAAGTTGGAGATCGCAGAAAACCAGACTGGGCGGTCCAACCAACAAAGCTTCCCGACGTCGTCCTTTGCCCAGTTACCCACCAACCCCAACCATTAATACCTCGATACCAACGTCCTTTCACGGTTTCATCCCTTGCGCATTATTTTTGCCTGTCAGCCTCGCATGCGACATCTCTTCGGCGAATCATTGGCGCTACCCTGAATCCTTTGCGCTCTGTCTGAAGATTTCACGATTTACCAAACAGAACACACGCGAAAATGAGCTCACTAATACCGCCTGCAACCGCTGAATATGGCGGCGGTATGTTCTCCACATCCTTTTAGTTTTAATGGAATACGAATGCTGATTGTGATCTCGCAGATGAGGTATCTGCCATCATTCTCGATCCCGGGTATTCAACCGTACGCGCCGGCTTCGCTGGTGAAGACACTCCCAAATCCGTGATTCCAACCTTTTACGGCAAATACTCGACGGATGCACAGGAAAAATATATCTATGGGGACAGCATTTACGTTACCCCTCGGCCGGGCCTCTCCATTCACAATCCGATGGGAAGAGAGGGGGTGGTTGAGGATTGGGACATGGCGGAGAAGGTGTGGGAATACTCCTTCACGTCGCGACTGACGGGCGCAAAGTCGGGAAATCCTATGTTTAATGGATTAAATAGCGGGCTTTCTGAGGAGATGGAGGTCGTGGAGGCGGAAGAAAAGCCACTGGCGGATAGCCCGTTGTTGATGACAGAGTCCTGTTGGAACCCCGTCAAGGCTCGAGAAAAAACAATCGAAATAGCAATGGAGAAATGGGGGACTCCTGCTTTCTACCTTGCCAGGAATGGACCATTGGCTGCGTAGGTTTCACTGCTTCGTGCAATTTCTAAGCCCTCCGCATCAAATGCTAACTTATTTTTCAGATTCGCTGCGGGCAAAGCTTCAGCTTTGGTTATTGATGTTGGAGCATCTGGCGTTTCTGTCACCCCTGTCCATGATGGCCTAGTCTTAAAACGCGGCGTTCAGCACTCCCCTCTTGGAGGAGATTTTATCTCATCTCAGATCCGCGCCCTATTTAAGACCAATACCGCTCAACCCATCACCATTACACCGCACTATCTAGTCTCTTCCAAGACCGCTGTTGATGCCGGCCAACCTGCCCAAGCGACGTATAAGTCCATTCCTCCGGACCGCGCGCCAGACCCGTCATTCCGTCGCCTTTTGGAAGATCGAACCCTATCTGAGTTCAAAGAATGCGTGGTTCAAGTCTGGCCAGGACCTCATTCTTTGTCAAGTACAGGGCCTAATGGGGTCCCCAACGAAGAAATTGCGAAGGCCAATCCAGGCCGTCCCTTTGAGTTCCCTGATGGGTACAATCAAGTGTTTGGCGCCGAGCGATATCGCGTTGTGGAGCCCCTATTTGATGCGCAAGCTGCACTTCCAGACCCGGATGGGGAATTCCCACCTCCAACCCCCGCGCAAACTATACCTGAACTTATCCGTAACTCTCTGAGCCAGGTTGATGTTGACATCCGCCCACATCTGCTCGCAAACGTGGTCGTAACCGGCGCAGCCAGTCTATTGTACGGGTTCAATGACCGGCTGAACTTCGAGCTTATGAATATGTTCCCAAGCCCCAGAGTGCGCATAACCGCTCCGGGAAATACAGCGGAGCGGAAATTTGGTTCGTGGATTGGAGGAAGCATTGTCGCGAGCTTGGGGACATTCCATCAAATGTGGATATCAAAGAAAGAATTCGACGAGCATGGACCGAACATTGTGGAAAAGAGATGCAAGTAAAAGTTGTTTGCCTAGGTATTTAGACACTGTTACGGCTTTCAAAACGGAAGAGAATGACATCCCTTGTTTTAATATATCTTGTGTACTTGGGTCTCCAATTCCAATTCACGTCTGACTCGCCATTAATGTATCTATGAAATCTTATGGCATTGCTGGTGAAAACCACGATTGCATGCACTCGTACATACATACCATTTCAGACCAAAACTGGGGGTTGGTCTCTTCTAACGACACGTATTTATATGCACTACAGGGTCTGCATAGCTCGTCAGAATCAAATGCTCAGTTCTCATCGCCTCCCTTCGCCTTGCCTTGAAGCTGGTAAATTGGCACACGTGATCACGTGAGGCTGTCGCGACCAAACCCACGCCAGACGCGGCAAGCTCCAAAGTCGCGAATCTCCAGCCCGGCTCTTGAGGCTGGCGTCCAAGCCGCCGCCTGGACCCCCTGGACCCCTAGTCTCCCCCGTGTCCGCCAGTCTGATAGATCATCTTTTCCTTGTCCAGTTTCTGACCCGAATGCTTCGACCTTTTCACCCTCCCATAGCTCTCAGTCGCTGTCATCACGCCTCTCGCTTCACACCGTTTCGCAGCGCCTTCTACCTTTTTCTCCCAAACCCCGTTCTAACCATGTCAACCGCCCGAAAGCGCGGCGCGAATGACCTGACCGGCGCTGGATCAGAATCTAAAAAAACAAAGACAAATGGCAGCATCACGTCCTTCTTCGGGGCGCCAAAGCCCAAACCCTCCCAGCCCAATCCTGGCACAAATCAGCCGTCCACACCCCAAGCAAGCAGCTTTAATAAAGCAAGATGGGTCGCTGGCCTGACGGAGGAGCAGCAGGATTTGCTCAAGCTAGAGATTGATACTCTGGATGAGAGCTGGTTGGCCCAGTTGAAGGAAGAGCTGCTCAGCAGGGAATTTCTTCAGCTGAAAAGGTTCCTGAAGAAGGAGATTGCGTCGGGTGCGAAGATATTTCCTCCGCTCGAGGATGTATATTCATGGTAGGCCCTCGCTCTATATACCTTGCTCGCCCTTGCACACGAGAGTTGATGCTAACTTCAGCACCACCCCGTTAGGTCGCGGTATACCCCCCTTCACAAAGTTAGGGTAGTCATCCTCGGCCAGGACCCTTACCACAACCACAACCAAGCCCATGGGCTTTGTTTCTCCGTTCGACCACCAATGCCAGCACCGCCTTCGCTGAAAAACATCTACATCGCCCTGAAAAACGACTATCCCTCGTTTGAGCAGCCGCCAAACAAAGGCGGTCTCCTGACCCCCTGGGCTGAGCGTGGTGTTTTGATGTTGAACACCTGTCTGACTGTGCGTGCCCACTCCGCAAACAGTCACGCAGGCAAAGGCTGGGAAAAGTTCACTCACAAAGTCATCGACATCGTGGCTAAGAGGCGCACACATGGGGTTGTGTTTCTGGCCTGGGGAACCCCAGCTGGTAAAAGGGTCGCTCACATCAACAGGGGCAAACATTACGTTCTAGAATCTGTCCATCCAAGTCCCCTGAGCGCCCACAGAGGCTTTGTATGTTGCTCCTCGCCTTTTCCTTTTATATTCTGGAATACTTCTTTTTCCCATCCCTTCACCCTATTTCCAAGCTCTGGCCCCAACTTTGACGTGGTTTACTAATATACCGTCGCCGTCTTTTTTTTTTTAGTTTTCCTGCGGTCATTTCAAAAAGGCCAACGAGTGGCTTCGCGAAAGATATGGCGATGACGGCGTGATCGACTGGAATCTTGCGACAGCCCCGTCAAAAGCTGTCCCAGCTCGGGCTAGTGTTAAAGCAGAAACTGCCACTGCTGCTGCTGAGACGAAAGTGGTGGCCACGGCTGAGAGCGCGGCTACAGTGAATAAGTTTATTGAAGGCAATGGTGACTCTAGCGAGGAGGATATCGAGGCCCTAGAGGCACTGGCTGAGGCGGAATGTGACCTTGGCGAGTAGGATAGCGAAGCAACAAAGTCTGTCTGATTGAAGCACAGGCGTTTAGATGAGGCGTTTGGTTCTATTTATCTGACATTTAATTTTCATGGGTTGGTTGTGGCTACATAGTGAGCTCTTTTAATATAATTACACTGGTCGGAATACCCTTCAGGCAGTGAAGGTCACACATGTTTACCTAGAATAATTTGCTAAAAACATTCTGAAGAGCATGTCGAGAGTAGTATTCTTGCAAATAACTAGCAGTACAAAATGGGAATCCACTCTGTTTTCAGAGACTAATAAAACACAGGCAAGACATATGAGAATACGAAATGATTAAAGTGGCAGGGCAAGATAAATTTTCTAGAGCTCAACATAATAACACAGATAACAACCAAATCAAAATAACAAATTCCCTTCATGAACATTTAGAGTTCCTCATGGGGGGTAGGCTCAGCGGGTTCCTCTGATTCGGCTGGGGTCTCAGCCGCCGTCTCTGCCGACGCAGTCGAAGAAGCTGTTGTCTCGGGCTTCTTCGTAACGTCACCACCTTCCTGAACCTTCTCCTCGACGTAAGCATCAACTCCATGCTTACCATTGTCGCGGATAAAGTTTGCCAAATCCTGAATCGTTCGCGAGCCACTGTATTCCACGGGGGAGCCCTTGGAGCCAGCAGGGAAGAGTTTGATGGTAGGGAAGCCTTGAATCTCATCAGGCACATCATTGGCAGTGGCATCTACTTTAGAGATGGTGACCTTGGAGGCAAAGTCCGAGTTCTCAGAATAAAGAGCGGCCAGTTGTTCATATTTGGGTGCGAGGCTACACAATATTGTTAGAAACCTGAAGCGAATACTGAAATAACGGACGGGAATGAACTAACGCTTTGCAGTGTCCACACCACGGGGCATAGAACTCTACGAGGACATCCTTGTCGTTGTCAATAACGACTTCCTGGTAGTTATGGGCAACAACAACAGTGACTGGGCCTTCTTGCTTCTCGGGAATGGGTTCCGACTTGATGCTGGGTTCGACCTTTCCATCGAGAACATCCTGAACGAACTGGGCGATATCGTCTTGGGTGATCTTCTTCGTCTGATCATAGGGATATTTCTTGTTGTTGGCGACGTCCTGGATAGCGAAAGCTGGGAACTTCTCGGGATCAAGATTGAGATTTCCTGCATGTGCGCCGAAAGCTTTGGCGTCAATGGTCGCGATGTTGATGGAGCCCTTCAGTTTCTTGGCAATTGGCTTCAGGAGGGTGGAGAATTCTTCACGCTCTTCGGGGGTTTCGGCAAAGATGTAGGCAAGGGGGATACCAGCCTGAGTTGACAGCCTTGTTAGCAATGCCGTATACGCCTTGATGACAATGCCCATAGTAGCAGGTCACAACTTACCGACATGTAGCCCGAATAGGTTTCTGGTCCGACCTCACCAACGAGAGGGGTGCTGGCGCTCTTAATGAAGCTGGTAATAGCTTCCTGGTCGAATTTGTCATCGAAAACAGCCTTGCGTTCATCAAACTCCTTGTAAAGAACGATAGATGGCTGCTTAACCTCCTCACCAGAGGCCAAAGCAGCATCATTCGTGCCGGCAAAGAGGAAGCTGTCACGCAACGCCTCGGCCACCGCAGTGAAGGATTCGTTTGAGGCCTTGTCATCCTCGGCGAAGTATCCGATAACGACAATCTTATCTAGAGTTTTAACTTCCTCGAGATTCTCCGCGGTTACCGTGGAGACAGCGGGAAGCGACTGTTTGATCATGAAGGACGAGATACTAGGGAAATGCAAAGTTAGCTTAGGACTGTAAAGATGTATATTAAAGGAGGACTGGAAAACATACGCTGCGGACTTGCGAGCACCCTGGTAGGGTTTAATGGAATCCAAGCCGCGGAAGATCTTCAGAGTTGGGTATCCTTCAACGCCATACTCCTGGCAGAGGTCTGCTTCCTCTGTGCAGTCAACCTTGACCAGGGGGATGTTCTTCTCTTTGAGCTCGGTAGCAGCAATTTCGTATTCTGGAGCAAGAGCCTTGCAGTGGCCACACCATGGGGCATAGAACTCGGCCAGAACCAATTCGTGCTCCTTGACGAAGTCTTTGAATGTGTCTGTCTTGAGGGCGTGCACATCCGACTCAGCGTCAGCGGCAGAGGCCAATGCTGTGAGGCCAAGGCCAGCTAGGCCGAGGGCAAACTCCCTAAACTGCCGCATGGTGACGGGATAGAACCGAGCACGGGTGAAGGGGGGGGAAGAGCTGGGAGCCGAGATGGAAGCAAACAAGCAAAGGTGAGGCTGCTACAGGAGCGGGATTGCAGTTCAGAGAGTATGCTGGGTGAACACGCAGGCCAATGGTCAGTTGTCGAGATGAAGCTGGAGTGCACTCGGAGATGCAGCGAGGGTGTAATATATAGGAAGCTGGCTGGAGATGAGGCCAGTTTGTTCTTTCTGGGCGAATACGGGAGGGGACAGCCCCCGTGGCGCGATTGGCTACTGGCGGCGTCTGACCAACTTGGCAAGTCTGCGCCGCGAATCGCGGGGGGACGGCGGCCGATCGCTGCAGCCACGCGCCAACAGTGCAAACTCCACGCCCGGGCTGGTGGCTGTGGCTAGGTAACTAGCTGTGGCTGGAGGTCAGGTGACCGCATTCCCGCCTTCCCAGGTTGGCCTAGTCCGCTGTGGTTCAACCCAACCCTCTATCAATCCACGCCGCTGTCTATCACTTGGATCCAACTCCCCCCAGCTCTCACTCTCATCTGTCTCCTCCTCTGGCCAACAGCCACAAGCGCGCGGGAAACAGACCCCCCGATCCCAGTTTGTCTTCGGCCCTCAATCCATCCTCGAGCTGTTCCTGTGCGAACCCATCAGTCTTGAGGACGGCCGGGCGCCGGCAGGGCGCGCCGATTTGTCGTCGCTCATCCAGCAATGCCGGGCATCATCATGGACGGCACCAGCATGACTGGAGGAAGACAGCCAGGCGACCACCAGCACTTCGAAGGCAGCGTTTCCATTACCCCCCCAAGAGAGAGGGCCGGCGCATCGTCACAGAACAACGGCTCTTACTCAAACGGTCCGCCTCATGGCAATAATGCCACCCAAGGCCCCAACTCGTCTTTAGAAAACTCGCTGCCCCCCGAATTGGTCCATATCAGCCAGGGTTTCTTTTCCTTGGGTCCCCTCATCAATAGGGCGACCCAACAATGCTGGAACGACTTGACGGAGCTCATCAACGAGCTGGCAGATGCCCATGCATCTTCGCTAAACCCATCGTCGCATACCTCTTCGTCCGTGACTACAACCAACGGGAAGCATTCAGCTGGTCAATCCGGCGAAAACCTCCAAAAGAAGATGCGCATTTTGGACTTTGCGCAAGCAAAGAGGGCGGATTTTATCAAGATCCTTGTCCTTTCCCAGTGGAGCCGCAGAGCTGCCGACGTGAGCAGACTCATAGATCTTCAGGCTTTCATCCGGATGCGATATGATTCCTACAATGGCGCCATATTGTCTATTGGTGAGATGAAACGGGATTTGATCAGAGCGCAGACCGCAAATCCTGATCTTACAATGGCCCTGGAGGTTTTATCAACGGGTCGAGTAGCTGCAATGCAAGAGGTAATTATGCCCCTAGATCCTACTTTAGATTGTAATCAACTAACCATTCGCATTAGCGCCAATTCATTCCTCCGAAACCCCTGACCCCGAAGATGATGTTGAGGGTATTAAGGAAAATTAACAGAACTATTCGGACAAGGCTGGTCCTGCATGATAATATCCCAAGCGCATTCTCGGATTATCTAGTCCACGATGGTAGAGTCACTTTCAGAGTCCCGACAGAGTTTGAGATCGACCTCTCTATCGCACATGAAGACCATTCATCGCAGTTTTTTTCCGTCGATATTCGATTTTTATTTTCTCCTTCGCCACCCATACCCGCAGGAAGGCTTCTTGATGACCTACACAATAGAGTGAACACCATACTCATGCGTTCAGGTCTCATGGGTTGCTACAGCTTCTTGCACAATTTGGTGTTATCCAACAAAATCACGGTACTATTTCACCAGGCTATCGAGTTGGCCCGGAGCCACTGGGTGGACAATCTACGTGTGGAGCTTGTACACCGCACACTAGTCGTGCAGTATTGGGTCAATAAAGCCGGAGCAAAAAGTTGGATAGAGATCGGCATAAAAAGTGGCCGGGTCAAAGACCAAATTCCAGATGCATCGGCCGCTAAATCACCATCCTTAAGCATAAGGTGGATGAGAGACAACAAAGAAACCGATTCAAAAGATATCACATTCGACACCGAGATTCTTTCTATGGAATCAATCCTGCGCAGTGTTACCTCTTTACATAGCTCCCATCTACTCCATTCCGCTTATGTTATATTGTGCCAGGGCCGCTTGTACGCGAATGGAGCTCTTTTCATTGGTCTACAAACCTCGATGACGGAACCTGGCGACTGCTTCCTCGACTTGCAACTTACAAAAGGTAGAAACCTTAAAGTCCTCATTGAACCGGTTTCAGGAACGATGATTTTACGGCCTACCCCTCTACTCTTGAACCGTCACGACAACGACCGTAATGCTGAAAGACCCGAAATTAATGACATTATTATCCGTATCTCTCGCCTTCGATCTGCGGCAGTGGTAGAAGAGCTTGAATCACTTGCATGCACTCTTGGTTGGGAAACAGTGAATCCAAGGGGCATCACGAGCGAGGATCTCCGGCGTGCGTTCTCACCTAATGTGCTTCGATTCATCCTATTCCGTCGCAAGTCGTGGAAACCTAACTGGGTGATCGCGTATACCTGCGGCATGGATGGGGATAACTGGTGGGTTATCCAGCTACGGGGAAAGGAACGCCCCGGGGCATCACCAAATGATCGTGGCCCGTTCTCTCTTCAATTTACCCACAAGATTACCGGCAAATTTGGAGGGCTGCAAGATAGGTTAAATTACGCCTCTTTCGGCCAGCTCAAATATGCTCTTTCGGGCATGATCACCATTCATGCCAATTCTCGCTATCTTTCAGAATTTCACGAGATCCATCACTTCCCGCCTGCGCAAAATTTGTTACTAGGGGCCGACCTTCAAGTGCCGAGTCTATTTATATGCTTCAGGAGCCGTTCACTTCCTCTAAGTCTCCGTGTTTCCCCCATGCTGAAGGCGGAGAGGAATCCTTCTATCAAAGACACGATCCGTCTATCTTTCCAGGGAATCGATCCGTCGACACAGAATGGCGTCATGGTAGCGTACGGACATCTTACCAAGCAGATAAAGGATGCCGCAGGACTAGTTGCACCTCTTGATCCCTTGATATCCTTCCACCCAAAAGGCACGAGATTTATGATGCGCTTTCTCGTTCCAGTCGGCCAACCAATGATCATCCAACTTCTTTGTCGACTTCAACAGCTTGAGCGTATAATTTATACTCTGGAATTGCTAAAGCTAAAAGGTTTCAAACCGAAATCAGTCACACTTTCCCGTGTAAAATTCTCATACTCCGCAGACGAAAACACTCTAGCGAGTATAAATTTCAGTTATCACGAGCAGGCATTGTCATCCGTCCCCGACCCATTAACATTGCTATCAAGCCGTACACCACTTATGGTGCTACACTTAAGCATCGATTTCCATCCTAGAAACCCTCATCGCCGCATCAAGGAGTCCTTAACAGCTACCCTTAACGGGTGCCGCTTCGAAGTTGGACTTGATGTGGCACTACAGCTACTTACTATCACGCTGCCTATGCTAAGGGCCGTAGATCATATCTCTACTTATCCTCATGTTGGGCTGCCAGGGGGTTCCAGGTTTCAAGTTACTGCTCGAAGTGCCAAAGTTTATCACATCCGCTATCCCTCGGCCCGACAATCATTCTACATGAATGTTGGTCTCAGGAGAGACCACGTCGTTTGGATACTAAAGGACATCACTACAACATCTACGAAAGCCGATCGAGCGACCCTAGAAACCAGGCTGAAGGAAAGAATATACGACGCTCGCGGAGACGGTTGGCAGGGTTTGGGGAATGGGGCAATTGCTGATACCGAAAACGTTGGCAATCTTCTGTCTGTTCTCGATGAGGTCATGATGGAGCATATCTTGGGGAAACGCACTCTGGGTTCCGATAATACTCGCCCGAGTGGAGGTCCCGGCTCTGGAAACGAACCTCATATCAGCAACAATGAAGAGGACACGAATAAAGCAGGCATGGGCCAGCAGGGTGTTGTGGGGAAGCCTGCACTAGGTACGAAAGCGACAGAAGCCAAGGACAAGGGAGCAGCCCAGGGTGGTGTGAAGCGGGCGGCAAAAACCTCACAAGACGCAAGACCTAATGAAAGGGTGGACTTTATCACAATTGACTAGGACCCATTCTAATGTTTTTTCATAAAATTCCCACTTTAAAAGGTGCGTTGCTTGCTGGTGGGAGTTACCCGACCACTGGGTTATACCGGGTTGTTTAGCGGGCGAATTCATCGCTGTATTTAACATCAAGGATGTTCGATGTTTAGTTCTTTTTTTTTTATCTTAGACGCCATTTGTAGCAATATCACAAATCATACTTTGGATAATACCGTTTCCAGATTATCTACATATTCTTTACAGCATCTCATTCATCCATACACCACGAAGCATCCATGGATGAGATAGACACCCACGTGTTCCACAAATCCATATACGACCTAGACTTGGAATTATCTATTTACATCATGAGAAATCGTGTCGGCTCTGGGCTTCCCCATGAGCGGAAGTAGTGGTTTATCCTAATTCCTTCCACACAAACCCATCGCGCTCAGCTAACAAGGTATTTAGTTTCGAAGCCGAGGGAAACTTTGTTCCATCTCAGAACCTCTCTTCCCGAACCGTCCCCCTTTTCTTTATGATATCGTATTCGATCCACCTCACCAAACTCTTGCTTCCCTCAGGTATCAATCGTCCTGGGTTCATGACATGGCATCCTTCATATGTCACCGCGAAAGGGTCCGCACTGGAATCTGCGAGGATCATGGCGGTTGGTAAGGGATACAAATGCAAGGCGGATGCGTAATCCCACAGAACTGGTCGTACATTCAAAGGAAAAGGGGAGAGATTTCCTTGATCCAAGATAGTCTTCACGAGCTTTCTGGACGCTTGAAGATTGGGATTCTGTGTTTTTTCTTCTAGCTGGACTTGAGCTAATTCTGACGGGGGATTTGGTTGGGCTCCATCGTCGTCGATTTCCACCATTTCGTCACCATGGTTTTGGGTGTCTGACGTGTCCTGAGATTTATCTGGTCTGAAAACAATCGAGGTGCGCCTCAGTCGCGCCGATACGTCGTCTCTAAGAACAACAATTTCATGCACTGGGCCGAAAAGGCTAAGCCTTGTAGGATTGGATGTCCATATTGCCTCCCCTGATGGGGTTTTGGGACGAGGCAACGGGCGATCGTTATTGGCATTCGTAAAAGCACGTCTGATCCTGGACGTGAACAATTCTGGGACAGCTTCCCTAGGGCACGCCGTGGAAGCACCAGCCGAGTAAGCGGACGCCCAAGGATCATTGTCACCGGGAACAAACACAAATGTCGATCCTTGTAACAAGCGAGGATAATTTGAAAGGACGGAGGCGAGGCTGTCAAAGTATTCCTTGCATTCAATGCTTCCCCCGCTCCCACCTCCAGACATGACCGCATGTTGAACAAAATTGCCGATCAAAAAAAAGACCAGCGGAATCTGGTCCTTGGGAAGCGATGCATAACTGTCAAACACACGTGTGAGCGCCCCAACTGTCCCTGGAGCATCCAAATTGACCTCACTCATGATAACAATCTCCTTTCTTACACCTTCCTGGTCATCCTGTTGCTCTTTCCGGAGGCATAACTGTTCAATATGTCTCATTCGAGGACCACGAGCGCGCTCGCTTCCTACACCAAGAAAATCAACCCAGCCGAAACCACTTTCAACCGTCGGGTCGCCGCTTTCGCTCCGATTCGACATGCCTATTGAAGCCTCTCTCCGCTCACAAGGCGGCCCACCGACGGAGGCCCCAGCAAATTTCCCCCCTATTGTGCCTCCGACTCCACCAGATCCATTAAAAGTCGACCCCGTAACGACTTCCTCCTCTTTATAGACCCCGTCAACAAGAACTATCATCCCTGGTGCAAACCACGCTCCATCCTCTGGTACAGCCCTGGCGTGCTTGATATCAAGTGTGATGCTTCCGGTTGGGTCTGTCAGAGAAAGTTCTCCAGTTGGAGATATTGACAGCAACCCGAGAAGTAAATGTGAAGTTCCACTTCTACCCAGGAGATTGGCAATGGATGTGAGTTTATAGGAGCCTCCGGTGGCTAGTGACGAAGCAGATCCTCCTCGAGAGGGAAACGTGCCGAAGGAAGGTGTTTGAAAGGCTTCATTCCGTAATAGCCGTTGATAGATTAGATTATACCGGTCTCTGAAAATATTGGCCCTTTGGGACGGGGCCGGAAAGATGGAAGGGGAGATTGACGATACATCAAAATTCTTCTTGTTCACGTTGTATACCACACGATGCTGTTCAAACGCGCCAACTACTTTCATCCATTTTCTCGTATCATCCAAATCATGGTCTTCCCCTACTCCAGGTGTGTGTTCAATGGCTTCAGATCGCGGTTCGCCCGTTTTATCCGTGTCTCCATGCCCTGTTTCACTGCCGAGCGCCTGGGTCAATGTTCTTGCACCCTTAGACAGGTCCCTGGATTTGACTCTGCCACCGCTCATATTACTTTCCAAAGTTGACAGTATCGATTTTAACAAGGAGGCCCCATTATCTTCAACAATAACTCCGCCCCCTCGTTTTTTCCATGCTTTTGCGACTTCATCGAGAACAAGTTCGGCGAGGCCTTCTTCCCGCCATCCTGAACCGCAGTTTCTACCCACGAATGTTGCGAGTGACTGCAAGCTTGACGCTGTAATAGTCAAGCTATGTTTTTTGGTCAATACCCGAAAGGCGAGCGGACGTAGTGTTGCGGGAGGCAATAGAATCGGGAGGATAGACAAATTTGGGGACCCTTGTTCCGGCATTCTGTTTATGTAGGGGTGAAATGAGGTTGCAAATCGTTGAATTTATATCATGTCACGGCTGATTAAATTGCATGTCAACTCTCCTGTCACTTATTCCTCAAGGGGCGCTGATGAATGGACTGTTGAAGCGCTGTGATATTTTGTTGAGGTCGACGCGTGACGCGCCAGAAAATTAATTGACTTGGCCGATTCGCGTCGTGTCGCATTTATGCGGGGAGCGGCTGCACGTGAAGTCAACCGAACAAAAAACGTCTGAGACCAGCCGTCATCACCCAACCACCACATCTCTCAGGTCTGCACAAGCCATTGACAACTGTTTCCCACAAATTAGCTGCAAAGCCGCACGACTTATCGTTGACCTTGAGACCCCAACTCGCGCGAACTCCCGTCCAACGCCGAACTCCACTACCCATCATGTCGGAAGGCTCGCCTGCTACGAACCTCGCAAATGACGGGGCTACCCCCAAGTTATCCTCCCAATCTACGCGTGACCGTTTGGCGGACCTTATCGAACGAGCCTCTGCTAAAGATGCTATTAAGGATTACAATGCTGCCGCAGAGCTATACTCTCAGGCAACCGAACTTCAGGCAGAGCTGAACGGCGAAATGTCTGTCGAAAATGCAGACCTGCTATACGCCTATGGGAAATCATTGTATAATGTCGCTGTTCGGAAAAGTGACGTCCTTGGTTCTAAGGTTGCGGGACAAGCCCCGCCGGCACCCAAAAGCAAGCCCCAGGATACCGCGCCGACAAGGGGCTCAGGAGCGCTCAGTGGACATATTATCGGCAGTGCTATCGCCCAAGCGTCCACGGAGGGCCAAACTGTTGCTCAAAATGCAGCTGATGGAGCAAAGGCTACCCCCTCGTCTTATTTCCAGTTTATGGGTGACGAGGACTTCGATTCGGATTCCGACGACGCAGATAGCCATGGCGCCGCTGGTGATCAGGAGGAGGAGGAAGATGAGTTTGCCAATGCTTTTGAAATGTTAGATTTAGCCCGTGTTCTGCTTCTACGCAAGCTGAAAGATATGGAACCGCCGTCGTCACAAGAAGGAGAACGTGATCCACAACCAGAGGTGCGGAGTGTCCAGGAGCGACTTGCGGATATATACGATCTACAGGCGGAAATATCTCTGGAGGGCGAACGGTTTGGAGATGCCGTCACAGATCTGCAATCTGCCCTGAGTTTGAAACGCCAGCTTTTCTCATTGGAGGACCCTAGCGTTGCCGAATGCCATTATAAACTTTCTCTGGCTTTGGAGTTCTCGTCAATCACACACGACCAAACAGAAGACGAACCATCGACTGCTCCTAAAATCACGAGCGTTGACAAGGAAGTCAGAGAAGAAGCTGCAAAGCATATGGAGACAGCAATTGAGAGCTGCCGATTACGCGTAACAAAGGAACAGGAGACGCTAGAAAGCATCACCAACCAGGAAAGTATTGCCAAAAAGCAACGGGGTATCGAGGATGTCAAGGAAATCATTTCAGATATGGAGCAACGAGTGAGTACTACTATGCTATGATATTTGTTTGATTCTGCCTTTTCTAGCTGCGCAATACCCATGCTAATCCATCGTTTCCAGTTGATTGAACTCCGACAGCCTCCGGTATCCGTGAATGACCCTAGCTCTGGCAACGACGATTCGGGGTCTTTAAACGGAATTCTAAGCCAAGTCCTGGGCCAGTCCGCCACCGACCAAGCATCCATATTGCAAGAGGCCATGAAAGGTGCAAACGACCTATCCTCTCTCGTAAGGAAAAGAAAACATGCACCAACGGCGCCGTCTTCGAACCAAGAACCTGCCGGGAAGCGCCAGTTAGACCCAGAGTCACAGGATGACAACGAATCGGATACAGGTAAAAAGGCTAAACTATCAAAGGACCTCTCCGCTCCCTAAGCTTGGCTGTTTGGGGATTTAAGTCCTTCATAGTTCGCGCTAGCTATAGATTTATTTGCTCGGTTGGTTCCGATTTGAAATAACGGTTAATGATACCCGAAATTTGGTGGAATCCTTGTGGACACTTGGCGTTATTGACATTGGAGACGTGTATTTTTAGAGTTGTATTTATAGTGCGGAACGCCGAAGTTGAACTAAGATTGAAAAAAAAAACCATGCTGAAATTGACATTGATAAACTAATATAAAGAGAGATGCTTATTCAGATTAGGGGTATCATTCCGTTGACTCCAATGTTTCACTTTCAAACTCAACAATGTGTACGGAGTAGCAAATAGGTAAGTAAACTCTGTGCGATGTTTTCAGGATAAATGGATAAAGGATCCACATGCCGGAGAGAGACGATTCAGCGAGCTCTTGATTCAAATGCGGGGAGGATTTTGCTCAAAGTTGCGGTTTCGCCTTCGCCTTGCAGCCAACCAAGGGCTCCACATTCCCGAGAACAGGTCTTCGCATTCCTCCTCGTCCTGGCTATCGAATTCCACATCGTCATGACTCTGAGACACTTGGTTTGACGGAACAGAAGCTGAATTGGACTCATTTTCCCAAGAGGAGCAAGTGCTGATTTTCTTCGTCTCCAGAATATATTTCCCAACTTTGTATTTCTGCGACTCCTCCTCGGCAGCAACATACTTCCACCCCAGGAGACTGTCACAGAAACGGCAGGTTATGTCGCTGACGGTGTGAGCCCCTGTCACCAGTTGTCGAGGGAGAGCTTGTTGGGCTACGGTGTTTGGAAGCGAGGTACCTGGGGAAGAAGAAGCCACTGAGATACCATCTGCCGACGGGCTAGCAGACACAAGGTAAGCTCTACCATGCCGCCCCGTGAATCCTTTGCTGATAATCTGGGACACTAAGCAGAGGTCTGTTGCGCAACGCGCGCATCTCAGAAAGGACTGGTGGCCATGCAAAAATCCACTATTCCCATTACTTAGAGGACAGTCTGATGGAATGTCGGGTTCGTTAGAAGCAGAAACACTTGATCTAGAACGGCGACGGGTGAAGGGAATGGACGGGAGTAGATATGTCGGGAAAGCAGAGGAAATGGGCTGCTTCAAGCGGCGCGACGGCATCTTATTCCTGGCTGGTTTGAGGTCCGGTATGCTCGCATAGCCCTCCAGTGCGCTTGATGGTCAATGGAGAATCAGCAATCAGTGACGTCTGGACGAGGATATCGATTCTCAAAGGCGGAATGTGGGGCAGGGTGCGGGGTTCCCCAGTTTCCCGCCACGGGCCGGAGGCGGAAGCTAAGTCACGTGGACTGTTGGGAGCGTCATGCCCGTTTTCATACAACCCTGGTATCATTGAGACGCTGGAAAAGGGCACATAAGTCTTGTACTTGTGAGGTCGGCTAATATACTACAGCCTTGTCTAGTGAAGAATTGTTCTCGCTGAAATCTGCTATCATGCAACTAAGATCATTACACTTCCACACTCATAAACAACCACCTTCCGCTAAGAATGGTCTCGTCCGGTCGAGGGATCATGAAGCCATTCAACATGCTCAATTCAAACCCAACCCAGCCCAGGTTTCTAATGACAGCATCTCGCTCCCCTGCGTCCATCGACCGATCAACACAAGCTACCATTTCAGAGCAATCAAAGCCGGAAACGCTAGCAAGTTCAAATAGCGCCATCAGCCTTATCACAAGTTAGCAGAGAATTGAGACCGTTTTGTAGATATCATGTTAGGAAGGATTGGGATGAGAGATAAAGACGAACCCAGACTTAAGCCCCTGGCTAGCAACATGGTTTTCAAAGAATACAAACAGGATTCTTCGGGCCCCATCGGCAGCGACGAACCCTCTGTAGATTGTATCGGCAGAATAATCCCACACTTCAATCCAGTTTCGAATTCTCCCGCATGTCGTCTCACACAGGTTTATGTTCTTCGGAATCGCACCTATCACCAGCGACTGTTGCAGAGCGGTGTGCCTCTCACCAAGGAACACTGCCCACAATATGTCGCAGAAGAGCCTCTCACACTCTTCCGTGATAGTTTGCACTGCCTCCCCACCAGGTTCTAGTCTCGTTCGCGGCGACAGAAAGCGATCGGCTGCTGCCGTGGCCGAAACGACGGGGGGAGGGCTTGCAGATGGAGGGTTAGTCCCCGAAGGGACCTCAGGGATACCACTGGGCCCCTAGAAAGTATATTGTCGTGAGCAAATATGCCATGCCCAAGTGCACTAAGGATAGAACTTACCGGCCCCAGGGGTAGTGCAATAATGGAAACTGTTGAGCGCGGTAGTGGTTGTGTTGGCGGAATAGCAGCTAGCCAGAACGCTGGTGTGCGGGTTCCAGCTCAAGGGTTGCGCACGCCCTAAACCGTGATTTTGATTTCTGGAATTCTCCGCCATGATGTTTGTTCCTGGAATGGGATCGGCTGTTGGTTTTTTTGGGGGGGATGAAGCATGCAGATGGGGGTGGGAAGGGGAGGTAGAGGCTTGTGGTTTATTATAATTTATGCTGGGGATGTCAGATCAGATTGTGAAATGTGACAGCTGTGGTTGGTAAGTCACGTGATCAGGCGCTGTGCCATGTGTGGCTGTAGGCAAAAAGAGATGGATGTGGCAATGTCCACAGGTAGCAGTATCACTTGCTTGACAGTATTACATGAGAATGAGATCAACCATAACATTGAGGAAATACCGCAAGTCCTCAACTAATAGAAATTAATTGAAAATTATGAATCTTATTGATTCTACTAACTAATTAAGTGGGAGAAAACATACTTAAATGGAAAAGTAAACAATAATAAACTAATTAAATAAGTTAAAGAACTAATAATATTAATATAAAAATCCTATAATAGCTATTATTTACTTAGTAGTATTTTTTTAGCTTCTATCCTCTTAGTTCATCCTTAAAGTGATAATATAGAAAGATGTAATAAGCCTAGCTTTTGATTCTTCAAACATGCCTTCCCCTTTAAATTTCTGAATGCAAATACTCTCATTTGAAAGCCCTCATCAAGATCTATTTGCCATTCAATTTTGGTGAGATTTGAACCAGAATTGGGGGTGTGGTGTGTGAAAACATGGTTTCATCAAAAAAGTGGGAGGTTATTCCTCTTTTTCACCACAGCACCACAACCACCAGTCCAAACATCATATAAATTGAGTGATAGGTAGATCAAAGCCTATTCTTTCTTTTGAAAGAACTGCCAAGCATTTCCAAGTCAAATTGATTAAGTTATTACAGTTTCAATTGCCTGCAAAAACTCTGATCATTTTGATTTTCCCTCTCCTGCTGTGCCAAGCCTCTCTCCCAACCTTCCCCAGCCAATTTGGCTGACATGCCTTTAAAACAGAGCTTACTCAACAAGAAAATCACCTCTCTCCCTTATCATCCTCTCTTGTCCTCCTTCAAAATGCCCCCCCCCCTATACTTAATATTAGAGAAGGAATTTCTTTGTCTAAGGAGTAGCTTAATCTCTGCAGGCAAAAGATATATATATATCTTTTGTGAAAGAGAGTGTGATACTTACTTGAGGTTTTACCTGGTTGATTCTCTACTGTAAACTTACAGCTATTTAGTAGGATATAGTGGTCTATTTTGACTGAGAGTCTGAGGAGGATCTCAGTTAGTTATAGAAGCTATTGAATATTTCAGGACATAATCTTATTATGAGGTGGAGCCTATAATAAGCAGGAGAACTTAATAGTTTCCTTAGGAAATATTATTTTTTACAAAAGATAGAGGTTTTTTTCTAGATTTTACTTTTAGATGAATAAAATAGGACTGTTCTGCTCTTTCTCATTCATATTTCCTACATGCTGGAGAGCTACCATTAAATACTTATCCCTTTTTATGTTTACCTGCTGATTTTAGATTGTTTTTGAAACTTTTGAGCTATATACTTATTATATGGGGAAGATTTCTTGAAGATAAATAAAGCCTGGCTAGTTTTGAGCAGTTTCTCTTCAAAAAACTGGGTATTTTTTAGCAGCTTTTCTTCAAAAAACTGTCATTTCTTTGCTACTTAGCTTTGAAATTAAAAATCTTCTTTTTCTCCTTTTGTAGCATTTGAAGGGTCTGTGAAGATTTCAGTGGTTTATCTGTAAAAACTACTTTTAGTTTCTAAATTCTCTTGAAAAATCTAGTTTAGTTGCTGAACTAAAGGGTAAAATCAGTTATCATTTAACTAGACTCTGATCAAATTAGTTATCTGAGTAAAACATGGAAAAAACACCTGTTCAAAAAGTCTCTGAGATAGAGATTTTAAAGAAAAAGAAAAGAGATAAGTTTTAAAAACAAGCTCAAAAGATTAAGAATCTTCAAGCAGCTACTACTCTTCTGAAAAGTCAAGTATTTCAGAAAGAATCTAAGGAGATTAAATGCTACATAAAAGCTCTATATGTTCTTATATTCTTCTATCTATGCTTCTTAGCTTAGATTAGTCAGCTCAACTGATGATACCTACATCACAGAGCTCCTAAAGACTTAGAGAATCAAGCTTTTTCTATAATATTAATGATATACTACATTCTTATTATAATTAATAGTATGTCTTGAGTTTCAACAGGTTATCTGAAGAAATGAATCTAACCCTCTGTGGGCTCCTACTAGAAAAACCCTCTTACCTTTAACAATAGACTCTATGAGATGTTTGTGAGCCTTTTAATTAAAACCATCTAACTAGCCCACCTGTAAGGAACTGCCTGTAGGGTAGAGCATAGAGATTATAGAATGATATGAGGGAATATAAACATATAATATGAAGGGTTAGTTATATTAAATATAGAGGTAAGAATATAGTAAAGCTGTTTACTGACCCTATAAAGATAGGAGAGCTAGTAAAGATTATATACATCAAGATCTTAGGCCTACTTAGATAAGTCTTATGTAAGTCTCCATCATTACAACCTCTAAGCCCCCTAGGCTCACTCCTTCAAAGGCTCTCTGGCCTGGCAGCTCTAAATCTTCATCTTGTGAGCTTATAATTCTTATAACTACCTCTCTCTTTACAGGCCTAACCTTCAAATCTTAATAGCAGGCATAGATTCACACTGTATTAGCATTCTAGCAGGTAGTCACATAGTTAAATAGATATAATATTATAGGTAGTAAAGGTTAGGGTTCAGCAGGTGAATGCATAAGCAAAACATTATACTAGTTTCAAAATGTTATAGTGGGTGAATTTTAACTTATCTAAATCTCATAATTCTCCTATTCTTTAGAAGTTCAATTATTTACAATATAATCTCAGTAAGTGTAATATCCACTTAACATTAGTGTTTTTCATGTTTTTTGAGTGTTTTAAGTGAATGTTTGGCCTCAAATATATAGGCCTTCATTGTTTTTTCATTGAAATAGCCCTTTATTTGATGTTTTTGAAGTAAAGAGGAATTTCATAGAGTGGGATTAAATCCTTATTGGGATCTCATAGAGTTCTGATCTCATGAAGTCCTTACTTCTTTCCTCTTTTTTTAAATGCTATATGATAGGGAACATGCTAACAGATTATATAATAATTATATTAAATATCTCAGGAGTCTCTATTCTCATAATATAGCTGGAAGACATCTACATTTACTACATCTCAGCTATATTACTCTATACTACTATGGCCCCTTGTGTGGGTACTGCTGCAGGAAGATGTGGGAGATGCAGGCATAATTATAAATATATGAAGATAAATTTATACTATCTCTATCTCAGGGGATATATACTAATGTCATTAGATGCTAGAGCACTTTAGGGGCTATTTAGAAGAGATTCTTTAAACAGCAAGTCTTCTCTGAGAGTAAACCTAGAATCAGGATGTGTATCAGAATATTCACATCTTGATAGTTTTAGATTTGATTGATAATATCCTTAAGTTTCTGAGTATCAAGAGAGTTAAACTATTTACCTCTATTAAGCCTGCTTCTATTCCTGCACATGTTAAGCTCTCTACTCTTACTTTCATGTCTGTTAAGCTCTCTACTCTCATCTCTATCTCCATACCCTTATTCTTACCTCTACACCTACTAGTCATTCTCTCAGTAGAAGAAGAGGAGTTTTTCTGTAGCCCTGAGCAACAGGATATCAGTAATATATATACTTAATACATATAGAATCTAATTAACTTTTCTGATAGAATCTATGAGATTGATCATTAGTAGTATAAGTGCAGACATTATTTGTATATATAAAATATGCAATGCACATGAACCTCTTGGTGTGTAAAATTATTATGAGCTAATCAATCTGCTGAATATAATACTCTTCTCTTTTATACAATTATTCCTGCAAGATTTATGCCTGCTTTATGAGAGATCTCCTTCCTTTTTTAGCCAATGCACCTTCTATATATAGACATCACCTGATGTAACTTCAGGAAGAGCCAATTAAATTGCGAGATTTACAGGCTATAGTCATGACTTCCCTGCTAATTCATCTCAGAATGCACTATATATTTGCTTTGCTACACTCCACAAATAAGCTATATTATATGGTAAGTTTCTTTATCTTATAGTTGTTTAAATAATATTAATATGATCTTATAGGTACCTTCCTCTACTCACTATATCATTAAATAGGCCATTTCAGTAGTAAATAATAATTGGTATGTGAAGAGGTTAGCACTTCTTAATAAGCCTGTAGATATGAAGGTTCTGGAGGCAGCATAGAAGCAAGCTCATACAGCTATTTTGAAGGTCTAAATGGATAGAGAGAAGTAAATGGATTTTAGTGGAGATAAAGAGATCTATGAAGTTTATAGTGCAGAGTAAGAGAAAGCACAGAAGGCTCATAAGAATGAGAGGCACAGAGTTAAACATGCAAATAATAGGTAGGTAAAGATAGAGGATGATGTAGATAAGAGTCTGAAGAGCATAGAAAAGACTATAATCTAAATTTTCTATAATAAGTGTGCTTTAATAAGTGGATCATGCAAGCTATACACTTGAATTAAAATTGTAATCATTAGAGAAAGAAAGAAAAAAGGAAAAGAAATCATAAGATCATATAATATAAGTAGAAGAGAATTATGTGAGGTCAGAGTAGATAAATGTTTATATAAAGGCCTGGTTGAAGGCATTCAATTAGATAGTTAGAGATTGGGTAAAGTTCAGATGAGTTATAAATATAGGATATAAGAGTATAGCTCTTCACATTATCCCCCCCTATTTGGTTTTGGAGGGCAGGCAGGAGGATTTGGAAAATCAGACACAGTGTGGTGCAGGTAAAGTCTTATTGAGTAGGTGTAGTTCTTTGTAATGAGCAAGTACAGTAGTGTCTTGCAGGGTAGAGATCAGTTCTCATAAAGGAGCTTCATATTCAAGCTACTTTACTAGGTACTAGAATTCTTATCTGTGGTAGTAGTAGTTAAGGATAGCTTTAATCTCATATTCTACCTCATTATCTTCTCTAATGATGTCAGGCAGATGCCAGTCAGTGATCTCTTGCAAGAAGAATAGGTTAGTAGAGGCCTTACAGAGTAGGTTCATGTGAAACATGTTGTAAATCTTAGGTAATATGTTAAGATAGTAGTTATGACTTTTCAGAACTTTAATGATAGTGTATTTAGCATATTAATAGTTAAATGTGTGAGACAGACAATCAGTCATAATATTTTGAAGATCTAATTAGATCTTATCATCTACCTTATAGCATTCAGCAGGATTTTAGTGAGTATTTATATAATTCTATTAGTCCTACTGGGCATTAATCATAGAGGATTCAGCCCACTCATGGGCTTGCTGGAGTTTTGAGATGATGATATCTACAATTTAAATTGAACTGTAAGGTAAAGTGGAAGGTTCAGGCAATTTAGCAAGATTAAGGACTTTAAGATTATAGCTATGTGAGAGGAAAAATGGGCTAACATTAGTACTGATAGTATCACAGCTATTAATTGTAAGTTTAGCATGCAGGAGGAGTTCATTTCAGTCATCTTAAGCATATAAATAGAACTTTCAGAGGTAGTTCTTAATTATCTAAATTATATGTTTAGTATTGCTGTTAATTTTAGAGTAATAGATAGTTAAAAAGTGTCAGAAGATCTTAAGGAGCTGGCAGATTCAGCTTCAGATAGCTCCAATAAACTAGATTTTATAATCTGAGATAATTATATAGAGTAGATCATATAGGTAGTAAAATAAACTTTAGAGGAAGGCTTTAATCACTGCAGGCACATTTATCTTCATACAGGATTTAAGGATAATATTCTTGTTGAGACAGTTAATAATAATAAGAATGTTCTTATAGCTATTACTTATAAGAAGATTTACTGTGAAATCAATGATAATATCACATCAGACATGTTTGGGGATCAGAAGAGATTTGAGTAAACCTTGGCAGTAGTCTTATCAGATGATAATAGATTAGTAGATGTTGTAGTTTCAGGTGAACTATTGAATACTCTGAAATATATTAGGCTAGTAGAAATTTTAGGATAAAATTTAGTAGAGCACTTTACAGTCTAGATAGTCAGTCATTAGAGAATTATGAGTTTCTTGCATGATTTGAGTACATAATAGTTCTGAATTAGAAACTCACCATCTCCTCTGAAAGTATAGTTAGAAGTTAGGGTCTACAGAGCATTTAGTGATATCAATATAAACTTGAAGTTTAGGTGGAAAATAGTGAGCTTTATCTCAGATAATTTAAATTATTGTCTGAAGGCATTCATCAGAGGCAGCAGTGATATTCCAGAGTTCTTAGAGTAGGAATGAGATAGTTGCAATTAGCAGGACAACAGATGAGATATATATTACTCTATATGATGTTACTTTAGATTCCTTGAGAATCTATAGGTCTAACAGTCTTTATTTACAGTTTACTCAGCAGGCATTAGAGTCTTCAGAAGGCATATCCTATTCACATCAGAAGAGAGTATTGACTATGGAGTTCTCTGTACTAGAGCAGTAATGAATTATAAAATAGAAGTAGCTGAGAAATTCAGCTCAGCACATTTAGCATTTAGAGAGTTTATAGATTATCATGAAATATCAGAGGTTCTTATGATCTGTGATGATTTTAAAGTCTTTCACACTGCAGAGTTCAAAGTCCCATTCTTTTAGACATCAAATAATAGTAAGAAGTTCCTTGTTATAGATCTCATAGTTAATTTTAATAGAGCTGAGCTTCTTGAATATAAATGTATAGAGTCACAGGACATCTTCATCATCTCATTGCATAAGAGTACTATTTATGATGTAATCAGAAGAGTCTGTTTCAACTATCATTAAGCAGTTAGAGTTAAATGTAATGAGTATTGAGATAGAGATGAACATCTATTTAAGATATATGAATGCCTTATTTGCTTTCTTAGATCATTAAAACTGCTGATCTTTATATGTGAAGTCAGTTAGTAATCAGACAATGTCAGAAAAATCCTGAATGAAGTGTCAGTAGAAATTTATAAATTCTAAGAAGCCTCACATATCTTTTATGATTATAGGGGCCTCCCATTTGAGGATAGTAGCAATCTTCTTGAGGTCCATACAGACTCCCTTTCCTGCCTCTATGATGAAGTCAAGGTAGATCATCTCTTGAACCTTAAAGGTAGATTTATTAATGTCAATTGGGAGACTATATTTATAGAGGCAGGTGAGAACCTTTCAGACATGCTCTTAATGCTACTTGTGAGATCCATCAGTAAAGATGAGAATATTATTGAGGTAGATAGAAGTAAATTCATCTAAATAATCTCATAAGGCCTAGTTGATGTATTTCTGGAAGATGCTTGAGATATTTATAAGATTAAAGAGAGTAACTATCCATTCAAATAAATTATATTTTATGTAAAAGGTAGTTAGTCATTTATCTCCTTCTGCAATTTAAATCTTATAGAATGTGAAAATGACATCAAGTTTTATAAACCACTTAACTCAGTTAATCCATTTGAGAGTCTTATTGATCAACAGTAGTGGGTAATGATCTTTTTGGGTGAGGTAATTGAGGCCCTAATAGTTAATATAGAATTAAAGGCCTCTATCTAGCTTTTTCACAAAGAGTATGGGTGCATCTATGGGCAAGTTGCAAATTTGATTGAAATTCTTATCTAGAAGGTCATTAAGGGTCTTGCAGAGCACAAGTAGTTTATTATATAATATATTGTATAGGAGTTCTCAGGGTAGTTGAGGATCTTTACCATCTACCTTCTTAAGTTTAATATGGTGATTATGCATACTACAGAACAGTAAGAGCTTCTCAGTAGTCTTATGGTCAAAAACATTGAGAAATTCATGATAGTGTGAAGGGAGGACTATTATAGGATCAGTCTTCAGCTTCTTAGAGAGTTGTGAGAGAGCCTTCTCTATATCAGCCATGCTAGTAGTAAAGATTTCAATGAGAGGTCAGGACTTAGATTTCTAATTGCAGCTTTAAAGGAGGTCATAAGTATTAGTGGAGATTTGGTGAAGGTTGGCAGTCTTGTGAATGTCTTTTTCAGAGATATAGATGCCTCTAGGGAATATAATGTATTAGTTGTAAGCATCAATAAGAGCTTAATGTTCAGATAGCTATAATAGGCCTAGCATGAAGTCATATAGGAGATTCTCAATTTCATATATATAAGTATTTTCTTAGAGAAATTTACTAACATCAATATTAAGCTTCACTATATTTCATATGAAGCTGCCTGTGTCACCATTGACACCTTCAATCTTTTAGGGGTTGATCAGGATACACAGGAGGTTATGATAATTAACCATATAAGAGTAAATTATTGAATAATAATAGTAATCACTGTTCACTATAGTATTTATATTAAAAGAATGATTAACTATAGTAGGTATAAGAATCATCAGAATAGTCATTTTCTTCTTAAAGGTTTTCCTATCTAACTTTAGGAGCTTCTACTCATAATTTTATGCAGAAGCTAGTCTTTTCCTAAGTCTGACTTGATGTCTTTAAAGTCTTCCTTCTCTTCAGACTTAATTTGTATATTTATAGATTATATAGGTAGTTTTAGAGGAATATGAGTTCTGCAGCAATCAGCAACTCTGTGCCCAGATTTGTTACAGTTAATGTAGACACCTTGAATGCAGCAGTTGACAATGACAGCAGTAGTTATATTTAAGATACAGAATGCATTCATGTGAGTAGGCTCTGTAGGCATCTAATTCATAGCATTTAGATCCTTCAGCTGAGAGATCTTGAGGAAGGCCTCCTCAGAGGTGGTAAGAGTACTACCACAAATTTGACTCTGAATGGCCTTAATCTTAGATAGGTTATTCTCTATATCACAGAGCTTCATATAATATTTGAGGTATATTAAAGGTTTGATAGAGGCAACAGTCTACTATAGGAGTTCAAACTTGATGACTTTTTTGAGCAGAGCCTTCTTAACAGTATCATCCCATAGCTGGCTGCTGACTTCCAGGATCTTCTAATTGAATCTCAGAAGAAAGATAATAAGTAGATCAATCTTCTGATGAATGCTGTGCAGCCAGGTCAGAGCCTTCTGAGTCACTAAGAGGTTGAAGAAAAGAATGTCAAGCTGGTTAAGAATGACATCAGGAGTTATAAAAATGAGCTTGATATTAGCCTTCATTCAAGGGTGAAATCAGGTAATGGCAGTACCAGAGAGTTAGATATAGATGTACTAGACCTGGTCAGTAAGAGATCTAATTGCAAGGCTGTTCAAAGTAATTTTAGCCTCTACACTGAGGTGTCAGGCAGGGTATTTAGAGACTTATTTGCCCATGAATTTCTCAAGGGTGATGAGCCTTTCTTTTGGGTGTCTTGGGAAGTCCTCAAAAGGAGCAGTTGGGTGAGCAGGAGTCAGGACAGGAGCTGAAGTCAGTATAGATATATGATTCTATTTAGTGATGAGATTGATCTTGTTTGTGAGTTACTAGATGAAGTTTTAAAATTTAGTATCAGGGCTCTGAGAAGAGGTGTTATCTTTACATAGAGAGTTCATGTTCATGATGGATTCAAAAGATTATTTAGATTTAGAGAGTTCAGAGGATTCAGAAAGTTCAAAGGATTTGGAAAGTTTGGAGGAAAATCTCATGAGATATCAATATGAACTGTTAGGGCTTTAAGGCCTTTCACTGACATGTCATTTAGTGGAGCTGAGCTGATTGTATTTCAGATTTCAGAAAAGTTTACTATATGCATAAGTTGCATTCAGAAGAATCTACTATACATGTGAATCACATTTAGGGGGGTGAATATAATGAGAATCTCTAAGAAGAGATCAAGTGAGTAATTATAAAATGTAACAGGCATGCTCTGATAAGCAGATTATATGAGCTATACACTTGAATCAAGATTGTAATCACTAGAGAAAGAAAGGAAAAAGGAAAAGAAATTATGAGATCATGCAATATAAGTAGAAGAGAATTATGTGAGGTCAGAGTAGATAAATGTTCATATGAAGGCCTAGTCAGAGGCATCTAATTAGGCAGTTAGAGATTGGATGAAGTTTGGGCAAGCTATAAATATAAAGTATAAGGGTGTAACCCTTCACATTTTCATTTCTTTAATCTTTTTTCTATTTTAATAGTATGATGCCTCTAAGGCTATATCCCTTTAAAGGATTAAATAAGATCTTTTTTCTCTTTCATATTCTTATTTACATACATAATAGATTTATTTCTTTGCCCTTTACCTTTTATAGCATACATTGTAGTTACTATATTAGGCCTTATATTTATGAACTACCTCTTGGGTATTCTCAAAAGCTTTAACTGGCTTCCAGAAGTTCTCACCCTCTATATAGTCTTTCTATTTGATAAGGTATTTAATCTTCCAACTGTATACCTTATGCTTGTCAAGGATTTTCTCAATCTCCCACTGATTCTCAGCATCAATCTTAATAAGCTTAGCCTCTAGAATCTTGCCATTCCAAGCATGATACAGCTCTAGAAGGAAGACATGAAAAATAGAGTGAATATCACAGAATTAAGATATTAGCTTTAGCTTGTAGGCCTGTTTGCCCCAGGCATCTACTATTTGAAAAGAACTTAGCTGGCAGTGATTTAGCTTTATAATAGAATATAATATTAATATATTGATGCTGCAGAGCATAACTTAGTTATCAATCTTAAAGGTTATAAGTATATAATACTAATTATAGTATTTTTTCTGAGACTCCTTAACCTCTATGATCAGACTTCAAAGAAGTTAGCACATCTAGTTAATAACCTTTACTCTTATGATAGCATCCTGAGACACTTTCCTCTCAGATTCACATTCAATGTCTACACAGGTAGAGGTCTTCTGACCCATGAGAGCACAGAAAGGGGTTATTTGCATCAAGCTATACTAAGTATTATTATATGCTTATTGAGTATGCAGTAGCCATTGTGCCCAGTCATCCTACATGTAATTATAATAGATATAAAGAAAGTATTTAAGGGTTTGATTCTAGCACTCTATCTAATCATCCATTTAAGGGTGAAAGGCCATGATCAGCTTTCTACAAATCTTGAGCATGAAGTAGAGTATTGACTAGAATTTACTCATAAATAGGGAGCCTTAGTTACTAATAATATTCTGGGGTAATCCTCAGTTCTTAAATAGATTTCACATAATAAGATTAGTAAGTTCATGGGCCTTGAGGTCCACCATAATTAAGATATAAATCACCTACTTGGTGAACATTTCCACAAATACTAAGATTAAATTATAGATCTTCCCATGTAGTTAATATAAGAATAGATTAGTGATGAAATTTATTGTGATAGTCTTCTAAATACACCTGGGAATAGATGGTAGCTCCAACATGTCATACTTCTTATAGTAGTGTATCTTAATATATTAGTATATATCATATATTTTGATATATTTCTTAATTTATCAGCTCATTCCATGCTAATAGTATTTGCCAGCTATCACTTCATACATTCTATAATTTCTAAAATGACCACCTATCAGATTATCATGATTTATGTAAAGGATCTCATCCTTAATAGTAATATTATTGGAAATATAAGTATAATTATTGTATCTAATCAGCCCATTCAAGCTAATGAACCAGGACAAATGTTTGGCCTTTAAACTTGTGAGGTTACCTTGAATTTTACTTCAAATCTCAGTGCACTTAGCATCTCAAGCTTGAATGCAGAGCAAAAGGTTGATCAGTAGCTCTAATAGCTTATATATATAAGCTATCTCAGACTCAAACATCTGATTGATGAAGAGTTATAACATTAGAGGCTTTAAATTGCCTCTTATAATATTAATAGTAACATTCTCATCTATAAGTGCATTCTGGACTGTGCAGGCCATGAGAGCATTAATGCAAAGAGTGCACTCTTCAAGAGCTTTTGAGTTGAGTTCTGAGTGCAGATCAGTTATGCACTTAGTAACTACTATAATCATCTAATTTAATTTCATTAGTTTATAATTAGATTTTAGTGGTTCAAATGTCTAGTCTCAGAGCTTTTCTTATAATATAGGCTAGAAAACAAGCAGTTCAGCTTCCCTAATATAATCAGGGTAATAACTCAGTGCATCTACAGGGTTCTTAGACTCAGAATAATATTTAATTATAAAATTAAACATTATGAGTATTTTTATCTAATATATCTGACATCTATTCAGCTGAGTTATCATCATAAAGCTTCACAGATTGGCATGATTAGAATACATAATAATTAAGTATTTACTATCATGTAGGTAGTGCTACCACTACTTGAATGATTTAATAATAGATAGAAGTTCACTATCATAGATTTAATACTATCATTCTGTGTTAGAGAGTTTGCAGGACTAGAACATTATAGAGTGCTACAGACTATTAGGCATCAATTGAGAGAGCACTACAGTAATAGCAATGCCAGATACATCAGATTCAACTTTAAGGTAGCAATCAGAGTCAAAATGAATAAGGAGTAGCTCTTTTTGAAAGCTATTCTTAAGGTCTGTAAAGGCCTTCATGGTAGATTAATTCAGTATGATTAGCATATTATTTCAACCTTTTTAGTTCTTTCCCCCCTTTGTGAGGTTCATTAATGGGGCAGATATGGTCACAAACCCCTTAATGAAGTAGTAATAGAAGTTGATAAAGCTAAGAAAGACCTAGAGTTTATAGATTATCATTGAGACTAGCCATTTAAAAATAGAGGCCACTCAGCTGGGCTCCATCTCCACACTATTAATAGAGATGATAAAATCAAGGAAATCAATGCAATCTGTGTGAAACAAGCACTTACTGGCCTTAATAAAGAGGTTGAACTTACACAGGCATTTCAAGACTATCTTGACATGCTCCTCATGCTCCTTAATGGAGTTAGAGTAAATGATAATGTCATCAAGGTAGGCAACACAGTAGGTATCAAGAAGATCACTTAGTACTTTGTTGATGTAGGCCTGGAAGATCACTAGCATATTAGTAAGACTAAACAGTAAGACTATGTACTTAAAGTACTTATAGTATGTGCAGAAAGTAGTCTTCCATTCATTATCTTTATAGATATAGATCTAATAATAAGCATCTTATAGGTCAAGCTGCATATAGATCTTCATACCTGCCAGACAATTAATTATCTTACTAATAAGAGGGAGAGAGTAGTAATTCTTAATTATAATGACATTTAACTCATAGTAGTTAATATAGAGATAGAGGCTTTCATCTTTTTTGAGCACAAATAGAATAAGTACATCTGTAAGACTCTTTGAGTGCTTGATCCAGCCTTTCTCCAAGCTCATCTTAATATAATTCTTAAGGACTTTAAGTTCCTTAATCAAAAGGTTATAAATAGATTAATAGGGTAAATCCTTACTTAGCTTAATATTAATTGCATGATCATGCAGAGCATGCACAGTAAGATCAGAGTTCTCATTAAAAAGCTCCATATATTTCTCATAGAGTATAGGTAGTTTGAATTCAGAGGCTATAATATCTCTAAAAAATATGATGAGTTTATCATCAGGACTAAGATCACAGGAGTAGATGATAAAGATAGCACCACCTGTGCAGACTACATCCTTAAACTCTTCTGGTTTCATGAACTTAATAGTATTTGTACTTATTAATTTGTAGCACCACATCCACAAGGGCTAATCAATATCAGGATTTGATTCTTTTAATTATAAATAGCTAAGAATAACATCATAACTTATCATATTAACAGCCTTAAAGCTATATTCATAATTATAGGTTAGGCTATCAGCATTAACTACTCTCATCAGCATTCACCACTCATTAAAGAATAGGATCTTATGCCTGTCAACAGCTTCAACATGCCTAGGTGGGGATTTGAAATCAGGCAGATATTACTTTGCTCATATTTGACTAATAAAATTACACTCAGCTTCAGAATTAATGAGCACTCAGGCTACAGTGAGTCTATTCATAGTTGTAATCCAAATTAACATTATTATAACTTTATTGCTTTATCTTCAATCAGTCTCTATCCTCAGTGCTGTTGTAGTAGTACACAAGAAGATGATTAGTTTTTTATTAATTAATCTTTAGAGTGCTTATCAGGATGTTTCCTCTAGTAGTTCTTCTTAATGTGTCTATTAATATTATAGTGGTCACACTTCTTTAAAGCTGATGAGGGGAATTAGCTACTATCAGATCTTTGATTATTCATGCATAATTATGAGTTCTTATCATCCTGACATTCACAACTGTAGTCCCAATAGCAGTTCCTACCTTAAAGGCATGAGGGTTAAGTCCTCTCACCATGTAGGACTAATCAGTATGAATTCAGACTTTCCTCTAGAAAGAATATCACTCTGAGTATTTCTTCATAGTTAGTTGGCTTATGATCCTAATTGATGATCACCCAGTTAATTTCTAGTATAATCTTGTTGCAGAGCATTTATATACACTGTGCTTCTATCTGAGAGATAGGAAGAGAGAGTTCAAGCTTGCTGAGATAGTCTGTGAATTTACAGACTGTGTAATGTCCAGTATTGAATATAAAGGCTTTTAGATTTGAAAAGGCAGATTATGAGTCATTGAACAGTGTGATGGGAATAGACAGGTAAAAATGTATGTATATTTCAAATGTAGGGGTCATATAGTAATAGGACTGTTTGCTGGTTCTTTTCATAAGAAACCTGCACAGCATATATATCAATAGCTAGCTACTAAGTGTGCACTATGTGCACATTGTCAGGTGCACTATTAGGTGCACTGCCAGACCTGAGGTCTGAGATCCAAGATCCAAGAATACAGTTAATCTACATGTAATGTGCAGTCTCCTTTGTGTGTTACAACTACCTCCCTCTTTAGGAGCTGGCCTCCAGTGAATTCATGGATTTTCTGTGTCATAGCTAAAGAATCAGACTAATATGTGATGTGCATTGTAGAAGGTTCAGGTCATTGCACATTATAGAAGGTTTGAGCTATTATACATTGTAGAAGGTTTAAGCTATTATGCTTGATAGAAGATTCAGACTATTATAATTAGGTAATTTCATATTCTGCAGGCTAATTATATTACAGGAATCAGTAATTTCATTGCCAGGTAATTCAGCATATAGTGCAGTTAATGTTTGTTTTCCATAATTAGGTACCTGGATAATAATAGATAGATGATTTGGTGTATAGCTATGAATATATATATCCTCTACTTTACTGCATTCTTTTATTTCCTCTATTAAATATTAGCATTACAATTTGATCCACCATCCTGCTCATTATCTGCTCTGATATAGTATTTCCTTGTCTGAGTATCTATAATATCTTTTACTAGTTTATAAATACTTTGCATACTAATTATGCTCTATTTTTAGATTATCTGACCTGAATGCATATCTGTGCAGTTAGATGATTATTTTACTTTTCACATGTTACAACTACATGATATTACCTGAGTATAATATACTACTTTTCTTTGCTTCTTTCATGTTATTAAGGTACCATGTCATAGAAATTACTAATAGATGTATTTTAGTAGTTCAAAATAAAAAATATCAATTCAAAATAGCCCCCTAAACTCCCACATTATTATATGTGCATAGAGGATGTATGCCATCAGACTCTCTCTTCTCTTCTGACTCTCTTGTGGGGCTGGCTACCTCCCTGTGCAGTGCTTTCCTACTCTAGGGTCCTCAAACTCTGTTATACCCCTCTCTGGCCATACTCTTCTATTATGGAGATTCCTCTTTTATCTTCTTTTATAACCCCCCTTCTATATGTATCTCTATACTATCTTCTATTACTACTGCCTTTCTCTATATGTTCAGCTGTCTATCTGTCTCTATATTCCTTATTATTCCAGTCTGTCCTGCTCCTACTCCTGCTGCCCTGATGCCTGCTACCTGATTGACTAGAGATTTTGTGTAGCTTACCATGCAGGCCCTGAAGGATGATGGTGATGATGAGGATGAGGATGAAAATAAAGAGAATAAGAATGAGAATGATGATAATAATGATGATGAGAAGGAGAATAAGTGCTGAGAGAGATCCACTAAGAGCCTGTACTTACTGAAATAGTATGGGAAATATATCTACTATCTAATCATTAAGGCTGGTATGGAGGCATTTTATTATCCTCTTAAGAGTCTGTATGCAACTTATTGTTCTTAGTATGCATAGTATTATTATTGCTGTAAGATAGTAAGTTTTCTCATAATTAATTTGAAAAGAAAAAACTGATTACTAACTGTGCTGTAGGTTCCTATTAATGTATATGTAAATACTATGGAGTTGATTGATACAGCTGAGTAATTAAATTACTTCAAGAACCTATCAGACAAGCTCAAGTATGCTAATATAATATAGCTACTTCCTGGGATTTAGCAGTAATAAGGTCAAGTAGCCATTCAATATAAGGAAGTATTAGAGGAGGTAGAGAGGTTATTTAATGTCATCTTAGTTCTTTATATAAGTGTAATTATCTCATCTTAGTGCACTTAATTGATTCTAACTTTGATGAAAATAGCCTGCCCCCCTGAGTTAGATATAGTGTGTACTCCAGTTTTTCTCTAGTATTTTTCAGTTTATTTTTTATCTACTGTGCCCCTCAGGACTTTTAATATTAGTATGAAATAATGAGATTTGATTTTCAGAAACTTATCCTTCCTCTTCTCCTCTTCCTATATGTAGGCTAGTTATTACTTGGGTCAACAGCACTTCAGCTTCATCATCTTATAATTAAATTATGCATTGAATTCATCAATCAGATTCTACATATTCTCAAGATTTTTCATATTTTCTCAGGAATTCTCTACCTCTATCATATTTTTCCAGTGCACAAGGTACTACTAGCTATTAAAATAGTTATACTTCCCTAGAATCTCTTCAATTTTGAACTCCTCAACTCCATCTATCATCATCAATTTGGCCTCTGAGATTTTGCTGTGCTGCACATGGTATGGTTTGAGCAATAAGATATAAAAAATGGGGTGTATATCTTTATATTATAGTATAAGTTTCAGTTTGTATGCCTATTTTCCTCATTTATTAATAATTTTGAAAGAGCTAAGTTGACAATAATTTAGCTTCAGACTTAAGTGTAATATACTGATGTTTTTCAAGTACAGCATGACTCAGTCTCTAACTACAAAATACATCTTCTTGTGATACTAATCATAATATTTCTTCTGTGTTTCCTAGGCCTTCAGAAGAGATTCTTGCAGATTATTCTATACTTCTCCTATATAATGTATATATTTTGTTGTCTTCTACACTTCTCTTCTCTCCATGTTGATATCTAGTTCAATATCAAAACATAGTTTAGGTTAAAAACCCATTAGTGCTTCTACAAGGGATGTTTTGAGGATACTATATATAGAGGTGTTGTAGGAGAACTGCACTAGCAGCAACTACCTAGCTCAGTTGTCCTGATAGAAGTTATAGTAAATATACAGGTAGTGCTCAAGCATCTGATTCTACCTTTTAGTTTGACTATTCATTTAAGAGTAAAATACAGTCATTAATCATTAGCATACTTTCAGGAGGTAGTAGAGCATTGATCAATATTTACTAGAGCTAAATATCTCAGTGTAGTCTATTACCTAATGATGTAGATAATCAAAAAATCCAGTAAAGATGTCAAATATTAGGTTTATAAGCTCTAATGCACTTATGCCTTTATTAACTGATTTATAAACTGCATACTTAGTTAATTTATCTACAAATATTATGATTGAATTATAGACCTTACTATTCTACTTGAATGATAGAAGTTTGACAATGAAATCCATTATCATCATTTCAAAAGGAAAGATAGGAATAGAAAGTAATTCTAATTAGCTATATTTCTTATGATAGTATATCTTAACTTATTGGTAGATATCATAGGTGTACATGTATTCTTAAACATTCATTATCATATTACATTAAAAGTATTTCCTCCAGACACACTCAAAAGTACACTTAATACTAAAATGTCCCTCTTGAGGATCATTATGATTTAATTTCATGATCTCATCTCTTATCACTTGATCTATAGGAATAGAAATATAATTCTTATAATAAAGTAGATCATCTCAGTTAGTCATCTAGTTTAAGTATTCAGCCTCATCTATTTTATTTACTTTCATTCTTCTGCACACCTCAGCATGCTTAGCATTCTGAGCTTACATGCAGTACAGGAATTCCATAATGAGTTCAGCAAGGAAGAATTCATAGACTATATTAGATTTCATAATTATATTAATTAATATTTATGACATCAGGTGAGCTAGCCTTTCTGTATCACTAGCAATATATCTCTCATCTATGCATACATTTTAATATGTGTAGAAAGTAAGTGCACCAATATAAATTACATTTTTCTTATTATTTAGTAGTTTTAAATGTACTATTATATTAATTATTTACTGACTGAGGTCTTTCAGCTGTATCTATATATCTATATCCAGTGTTCAAAACATTCCTTAAAGAAGCTTTTCTTGAATTATTAATAATAATATTTACCTTGAAGCATTCTCTTTATAGTTAGAGTAATAACTAGATGCATCTGCAGGATTCTTCATCTCTGAATGATACTTAATAATAAAGTTAAATGTAGAGAGTATTTTCATTCATCATATCTAACATCCAACTAATTTCATTATCATTATGAAATGTCATAGATTGGCATGGTCAGATAAAACTATCATAGAGAAATGTATATCATATAGATAATAATATTATTACTTGAATGCTATAAGAATAGTAAGAAGTTTCTGATTATACATATCATAGTTGTGCTCCACCAGCAATAAGCCTCATGAATAGTATGCAACTAGATGCTATTATCCATCATTTAAATCTAACTGCAAGAGGATTATATCTAGTGTAAAACCTGATGCATCTAGCTCCACCCAGAGTTTTCAATCCAGATTGAAGTGTATAAGAATCAGAGTCTTTATAAATGCACTTTTCAGTTCTTGAAAAGCTTTCTATATATTAGTATTAAGAAGGATCATCTTTTAATTCTGGCCTTTCCATGTTACACTCTTTATGAGTGTAGATAAGAGCTATACTTTCACTGTAAATCTATCTATAAAATAGTAGTAAAAATTCATAAACCCTAGGAATATCTGAATGTTACAGACACACTTAGGTTTCAGTCAGAAAAAGATAGTATTAATTTAGCTTTATTCCATTTTGATGCTATTCATACTAATCATAAAGTCAAGAAAATTAATGTAATTTATATAAAATGTATATTTACTGAGCTTCACATATAATTTGTAGGTGTACAGGCATTCCAGCACCATGCACACATGCTTGCAGTGCTCTTCCTTTAAGTTCAAGTAGATGATAATATCATTCAGATAGACAATACAGTAGATATCTAGAAGATCACTCAGAGTCTTATTAATATAGAATTGGAATATCATTAGTGTATTTATAAGTCTAAAGAGGACTACTTGATATTCAAAATGATTATAATACATTCAGAAAGCTATTTTCCACTCATTACCTTTACATATGCACAGTTAGTAATATATATTATAGAGATCCAACTGCAAGTAGATCTTTGCACCAGCCAGCCTATCAATCATTTTACTGATCAAGAGGAGAGGATATTAGTTCTTTACACTAATAGTATTAAACTCACAGTAGTCTACATAAAGGCACATAATTTTATTTTTTTTTAGGACAAAAAATATCAGTACACCTACAGGGCTTTTCAACAGGCATATTCATTCTTTTTCCAGACTAGATTCTAGGTATTCACACAGCACCTCTAGTTCTTTAATGGAGAGATTATAGATCAGTCAGTAGAAAAATTCTTTTTCAGATATCAAATTAATTGAATAATTATATTATATATATTTTAGAAGTAGTTTTATTATAGCTTCTGAGAAAACATCTTCATATTTATAGTAGGCTTCTAGTATCACTGATTCTCTATCTAGAATTACACTGAACAGAGCAATCAGTTCATCCCCTTTCAGTTGACACAAATGGATAATATAAGCTACACATTCAATTCTGATCACTACATCTACCTATTTCATGGTGATGATCTCAATGTTATTAACATATAATATATGATATGTTCAGTGCAATTTTAACCATTAGATGTCAGAATCCACAGCCTTGAGCTAGGGGAATCTCAGGATGATATCATAGCCTTTCATATCTACTACTTCAAAGTAAAAACTCTGATTGCAAGAGAGTCCCTTATCATCAATTACATATATATACATCTCATATTAGTTATAGGCTATAACCTAGTATTCATTAATTGTACTAATCTAATATGAATCTTTACTACCTTTTCTAAGGTATACTTTCACTTATTTCTGGCTGACAAAATTTGCTTCTGCACCTAAATTAATAAGTGCCTAGATAATAATTAACCCTTAAGGGATTTCTAGCTATATCTTAATTACTATCATTTCTTTGCTGTACCTTCATTTCATCTCATCTACTCTCAGTACTATAGTAGCACTTAGCACTGAGAAATCTAGTTTTTTGATTCACACTTCTTCATGCACTTTTTGGGATGAAGTTCCTAGTAATCATCAGAGATATAACCTAGTTTATCACAATAAGAGTACTTGAGGTAAGAGGTGAACTTAGGTTGCAAGAATCAGCCTTCAAGTGCATAGTTTAGGGATTTTTTCCTTTCAGACTTCATTTTCATCTAGGAATCAAAAGACTTCTTCTTGCACAGTGGATTTATAGTGATTTCCTGCTTGAATAAGAACAGTTTTTAGTCCTTATAATGCTACTCTACCCTGCATAGAAATATTAGTATCTCTTCATAATTTTTGGGGTCTTCCTTCATCAGATGCACATGAATCTGGATTTTCTCTCAGCAGTAGTTCATTAGGTCAGAACTGTGCTATTCCTTCTGGATTTTATAGGGTAGATATTTCTCTAGGTTGAGGAGATATTTAATAAAATCTCAGACAGATTGATTATTCTATTATTATACATTCATATATCTCTTGATTAATTACTATTAGAGCACATTTAGATTCATAAGGTGTAGTTATAACTGCACACAAAGGTTTTCCCAGATGAGTAATAAATTCTCCAGATTTACTTTATAATTCTTGCAGAAAGCATTCTATTAGTAGAGAGATTTCATAATGAGCTTCTACACAGTATTCTGAATGTAATGTTTTTTAATAGTATAATAGTCTTCATTATATTTAAATTTCATTTCAGTTTAGATGATGAAATCTTCAAGCTCTGACATGCTTTTTCCTTAGTATTTAGAGAATATATCAACCTTTAGACAGATAGTTTAGTAGGATAACTGGGTTATTTCTACATAAGGTCTTTTCAAGATTTGATCTTGAGCTATGATCTTCTCCTGCATAATTAGCACAGCTACCTCTTAATCTATCAATTCATCTTATACTAACTGGTCTTTCAACACCTTCATTATGTACTCTGCCTTTTGGATTTTCCATTGCATCTATAGCTCTTTAATGTGTTCTTTAATTGCATGTAGCTGTGTAGCAGGTAGATACAAGTCTTCATCATCTAACCCTTTATTACCTGTAGTTAATTCACAGTTGGATTCCTATAGAGGATCTTATGGAGGTTCAAGTTATAATTCATCATTACTAGTTCCTTACTACATAGAGGGGTCAGCACATACTTGAGGGATTCCTCTGCAGTTATTCACAGTCTTTCCACAAGTCATCTTATTATTGTTTATCTATTTCCAACAGACTATTTACTCAGGAATGAGCAAACAGAACTGTAATATCCAGCATTGAATATAAAGACTTTTGGATTCAAAAAGGCAGACTATGAGTCATTAAACAGTGTGATGAGAATAGACAGGTAAAAATGTATGTATATTTCAAATATAGGGGTCATATAGTAATAGGACTGTTTGCTGGTTCTTTTCATAAGAAACCTGCACAGCATATATATCAATAGCTAGCTACTAAGTGCACATCACATGTGCATTGCCAGGCACACTGTCAGGCACACTGCTGGGCCCAAGGTCCAAGATCTAAGGTCTGAGGGCACAGTTGATCTACATGTGACACACAGTCTCCTTTGTGCATTACAGACTGTTTAATTAGTATATTATCTAGCCTCTTTATATTTGCAGGTAGCATCCTGCTGTCAAATCTATGGGTCATTGATTTGATACTTCAGAAACTCAAAGAATGACTCTAGGTCAGAGAAATGATCTTTAACCTTTAACTTCTTATTAAAATGTTCAATTCATTTAGTATAGATAATGATAACATCTAGCTAGAGCTTTATATTATTCAGCTCCCATTGATTCCTATCTTTAGGAATCTCATTATAGTAATCTCTATGATAGTAGAAGTGAGTATATATCTCATCATATAGAGTCTGATGTTCATGTATGTTCTTAACCTTATAGGTTGATTTGATATTAAGATGAGGTATGCAGGCACAGAAGATCATATAGCTAGTAATATTAATATAGGCCCTGAAGGTTCTCTACTTTAAGATTTCCACACAGTAGCATCAGCTGAGTAAGTAATCTAGGTAGCAGTGATATTCATAATCACTATTATTTATATTAGTATCTCTACCTTTACTTAAGTGATTAAAGCTACAGTTATGACAGTAGAAGGTTCTGAAAGTAGATTTCATATTTATAGCACTTAGAGTCTCTACTTTCTCACATCATAGATTCTCAACTATTTGAAGATAATAGATCTTAACCTTCTATTCACATTGTATTAGCTGAAGTTTCAAGAGGCATTACTCCATCTGGTGGCAAGTTTCCACTAGTAAGTTTAGTGACAGAGGAGTTATCTCCTCAGCTGTGGAGGTTACTATTCTCACTGTAAGATCATTTGAGAGATTATTCAATCCTTCTATAAAATAAGTTAATATGTCCTTAGAGTAATAAGGTAGTTGGGCCTCTATCTGCAGTAATAGTATAATAATAGCACTAGTAGGAGGATTTTAACCCTGGTCAAGCATGGATCCCTTAGGAATAGTTAGAGGTTGAATTTGCCTAGTAAGTTACTAATTAGAGGTAAATTCCTTCAGCTACTAAGACTTCTATCTTTAAGAAGCTATTATTTTGACTTGGTGAAATCATCATCATCATCATTGATTTTGAGTGTTGAACACATATATTCACACAGATCATTCCCTTGAGTACTATTGAAAAGAGTGAATAGAATTGTAAGGAACCACCTATAAAGTAGGGTATAGAGATTATAGAATAATGTGAGGGAATATAAACATATAGTATAAAGGGTTAATTATATTGAATATAGGGGTAAGAACATAGTAAAGCTGTTTACTGGCTCTATAAAGATAGAGAGGCTAGCAAAGATTATATATATTAAGGTCTCAGGCCTACTTAGATAAATCTTATGTAAGCCTCCATTATCACAACTTCTAAGCCCCCTAGACTTACTCCTTCAAAGGCTCTCTAGCCTGGCAGCCCTAGATCTTCACTCTGTGAGCCTGTGGTTCTCACACCACCACCTAACCTCATATGCAACTAATAATTGTCCTTATGTTTGCACAGTGAGCCAAGATGTTCTTCAAGTAGTCAAGTATATAATTTCCACTGTGGAATACCTAAAGGCCCTATTGAAGTCAAATACTTTACTTGCAAGCTAAGCTCAAACTTGCAGTGCTAGTATAAAGATGAAGAGCTAAGATGCAGCAGAACTTCTAGTATACTTAATAGATTAAATAATTAATAAAATATCTTTCTAAAGTGATGTTAAATGATTCATGCACAGTGTAAAATCACTACTAAAGAACCCTGACTATAAAGCTTTCATATAGTCATATACACTCTCTATACTCTCATTTAAGTCCTTTGAATTATCACAACAGCCCTCAGTTCTATTCTCAACTGAACAAACAATAACAAACAATCAAATAATAAGGATGGCTTTAGAGACAGAAGTCCTAATAGATAATCCAGAAAGAACCATGATAAATATAATGATAAATACTCTATATTCTTCTGATACTTACCCTAAGACTATTTAGAAGCTGAATCTAATTGCCTATTTGAGCAACCTATAACTTAGACTTCTAACACAGAATACTGAGACATCCATAACTACCTTAAAGTCAGCTTAAAATTCAAAATAAATAAATCTAATTTCTTACTCTTTTTCTTCCCTCTCTTCTGTATCTCTTTCATCTTCCTTTTTGCTCTCATCTACAATGTCAAACCTGAGATTTACTGTTTACAACACTAATAATAACACTCAACTAATAGAGGTTCTATAATGTCAGAGTCTGCCTCTATTACATCATTAGTAATCAACTAACTTCAAGATTACTTATTCAGACAGGATAATTACTCATCTCAGCAAAATACTCATATTTACTAGGCTGATAATTCTGACCTAGTACATCTATCAAGAAAATGTCTAGTTAGATCAATTAAGTCATCAAGCAGAATAGCTAATAATAATACTAATATACTCACTACTGATGATACTACTATCCTAGCTGCACTAATAAATGATGATAATTTATCTACTGAGTAGATATACATTATTACTCAATTAGTCTAAGAATAGCTTCATGAGACTCTCACTGAGTTAGAAGTTAGTATGTCATGCTAGTAAACCCTTAATAAAGCCAACTATTAGCTTACTCCTGACTAAGACAATAGAGGCCTGGAAGAACCAGCCTGTAGATATAGTGCCAGCCTGGTACCTAGCCATCAGATTTAAGATAGTTAGAGAAGGTAATACATTTTATATACATTCAATGCCTCATGAAAGGTAATAGATATTAGAATCTTCTAGCTAGATACTACTAGATCTAATGATATCTAGGATAAAGATCACAGAACTTACTACTAAGATGTTTTCTCCTTCACCACCCACATTAAAGTGGTAGTACAATCAAGAAATGTAATGATAATCAAGCAGGACTTACTAATTTACTTTCATAGCACAGTTAATATATGGTGAATTTTAGAAGTATCAGATGTAATCAGATATAGCCTTCTAAATCACTCAGATAGAGTAATGCAAATCTGCAAGGCTCTAAAAACTCAATTTAGAATGATACCCAGTAAGTCTTTTAATAAGTTTAATAAGATGTATTACATAGTATAGGACATTTAGAATAGCTGTAGTATTATAGCATTTACAGCTGAGCTGATCCATGCAGCTAAACATTATGACTATAATAATAATAAGAATGTGTTAGTTCTACACCTATGAAAGCACCTTAACCTATTACTGCATCTTATGGTGGATGAACCTGACCCTGAAATAATTATAGAGAAGTTTATTGCTCTCTTAGTTAAGAAATAATACAACTAGAAGGATAAGTACTACTAAAATAATTATTATGAGTATAACTGATCTGTTAAAGATACCTATCAATCATGGAACTTCTAGAACAGAAGGAACAGCTATAGCTCACAGAAATGATGTACTTATAATGACTATTAGAATAATAGGCTCAATCAGGACAAGAAACCTCAGAGTGAAATCAGACTTAATAATCAGAACTATCAAAATGATAATCAGTGCTCCTAGAATAATAACTACTATAATCAGAATAATTAATGCTATTAGAATTATCAGAATAACAATTATAATAACAATTATTAATATTAAGATAATAATAACTTCTGACAACAGAACAGCTACAAAAATACCAGCTATCAAAAGTGTGATGTATGAGTAAACTGAGCTAACAATTAATAGAAAGATAATTAATAAGAGGATCAGGACAATGTGGATCAGCAGGATGATGATCCCTATGAAGAGGCTAATAACTACTTAGTCTTTAATAATGAGTATGATATTTTTAACTGTCTGAATTGTGATGTAATCTTTATGTCTAATAACTAGTTATATGACTACATTGCTGAGTACTACATGAATGAGGACAGACCAGCTGCCTGGCATGTTGATGTATTATTACCAGTAATTTTATTTAAGAGGCTATAGGTGTATGTAATAGATGGGATAACTTTCTGGTTTTAACATTATACCACTGTGAAGGCATTTATCATGAAGCCTAATATAATAGATAATGTATTATTATTATTATTATTATTATTCTTCTTCATTTAAGGTGTATGGCAGTTAGTGACTATGACACCTACCTAAGTATAAACTTAGGATTTCCTAGCTCAAACTATCTAGTATACAGGCCCAATTTATAACTTGCAATAACAGAATTCCAGCCTAGAATAAGGAAGCTATCAAAACTGCATTTTTTATAAACAACAGTTCTCAAACCATTCATCTCAGATAGATAATGTGTAAAAAAATAAGGAAAAAACTAGAGAATGTAAAAACAGATAAAAACAGACAAACTTTTTAAGGAAAATAGCTGTAATAGCTGTCAGAATGACTTCAAAAGATTCAAGAAAATATAAGAAAAGAAATAAAAGAATGTAAAGATTAAAAATAAAAATAAATCAGAACTTTTCCTATAAATATAGGATAAAAGACATCCTCTAAACATCCACTTCTAGCCTCTAATCTCTGGTAGCAATCCCAGTTACCTGAAGAAATTCAATTAAATACTTTATTTCTATTTCAGTTTGAAATAGGAACTCCATATTTACTGGATTAATTCCATGCTTTTCAAGAAGATCAGCTTTTATATCACTATATAATGAACAAGTCATTAATAAATGATAAGGATTCTCAACCAATCCACATGAGCATAAATCATTTGAATTATCCCTAAACCTTTTAAGATATGACTTGAAATAGCCATATCCAAACTTTAATTGAATAATAGAAGAGAAGATTTTCTTCTTACAATTAATCAATCTAGCCTTCCATCTTGATTTTAGACTCAAATCAGTATAACTCTGGCTTTTCCTCTGAGAATCTCATATCTCAGTCCATTTATCAAGATAAATCTCTTTTATTTTTCTCTTAATAAATGATCAGAACACAGTCTTCACTGAAGAAAAAGATTTTTCAGCTCTATTCTTAGCTGCTAAATCTGCCTTTTCATTACCCTGTATTCCCATATGAGCTAGGACCCAGTGTAAATGAAATTGAACATCAGATTTTAACCTTAAAGTCTGATTTAAAGCTCTTTAGATAGTATTTAGATTTACTTAACCATTATAAATCTCATTTCTTTGAAGTCTCTTTAAGGCTGCTTGACTATCAGAGAAGATTCATACATCTTGAATAGTAGTATCTTCTCTAATCATCTTTCCTGCTAGAAAAAAGGCCTTTTAAATTGCAAAAAGCTCTACATCAAAGACTTCACACTCCCTTCCTAGATTCCAGGAGTCTAAAGTATACTCAGAGTTCATTTTAGGATGTTTGAAAGCTAAATCAGCTCCTATATCACCCTGTTCACTTTTTGAACTATCTGAATATATTAATAAAGCTCTATCTTTATTAATCCTCTCTAGTTTTTGAAGATGCATTTTCTTTTCTTCCTTTTTTAATAAGATACTAATATCAATATCAATTAGATTCTGCAAAGTTTTTCTCCAAGGATATAACCTCTCATGTTGAATACCTTCTATATTAAGGCTTCTAAAGCATCCTTTAACCATAGAACATATTCTATAAAGCTGGGAAGGCACTAGCTTTAATGAATTCTCTGAGTTTTCATTCCAATCTTCATACTTATCCCAATCTAACTCATTCCCTGAGTTATATGATAGATAAGATGAGGAAACTCTCTATCTAATTGGATGTCTCAAGCTCATTTTTATTATTCTTAAAGCATAACTCATACATGCCTTCTCCAGCCTTATCTCAGAAGGTAAAATAGAAGCTTCAATCTCCATAGCTCTATATGGAGAAGTCTTAAAAGCTTCTAGAATCCTTCTTAAAGCCTGGTTCTGAAGTTTTTGAAATCAACTAAGATAATTCTTTTGATTCTTCCATTAAATCTGGACTGCAAAATCAGACACTGAGGCTGTGCAGGCTATATAAAGCTGTCTCATAGCCTGAAAAGATAAGCCTCTCTCAGTATTAGAAAGTCTAAGTATATTACTCAGTGTCTTCTCTGCCTGTGCCAGTCTGATTTTAATATGAGATTTAAAGGTTAACTTTGAATCCAACCAGACCCCTAGCCACCTAACTGACTCTTTAGGCTTGATTTCTCTTCCTAATAATATATTAGAGTAGTTCTTCTCTCTAGGTTTAGGATAGAAATGAATCAATTCAATCTTATTCATATCAAACTGAATTAAATTTTCATCTTCCCTTTGAAAAACCTCCTGAGCAACTTCCTCTATAACTCTACAGTTATTTTCTATAGAATGAGAACTTATAATCAAGCCTAAATCATCAACATAGCTAGGTATTCTTACTATAACTATTCTCCTCTTCTTAAATAGAACAGTAGTATATATAGCAAATAGAATAGGGGAGACTGGAGATCCCTGAGGAACTCCTATCTCAAAGGCTGTCTTATCTTGTCTTTGACCATCAAAGAGAAGTTGAATGGTTCTTTCAGACATAAAACAGATAATCCAATATATTAAAGCCTTTGGTAGCCCCAAATCTTGAAGGATTTTCATAAGTTTATTCAATGAAACATGGTCAAAAGCACCTTTTATATCTATAAAAGCAGCTGAGGAAACCAGCCCTTCATGCTTTGCAAGTTGAATATCATGTACAACTAATAGAGTTGCATCTATAGCTGAATTCTACCTTCTACTGCCCATCTGATCCTCATATAAAAGATCAGTAGTAGTAGCTAGATAAGATAGTCTAGTTGCTACTATCTTTTCTAGTATCTTTCCTAGGCAATTCAGTAGAGATATAACTCTATAAGACTTGAGAATTGAAGCTTTTCTATTTGGTTTTATCAGTATAATCCCAGTAGCTTCTCTCCAGCAAAGTGGGTGATATCCAGTCTCTAATAATCTTTTAAATAACTCAAATAGTTCATCTTTTAACTCTAGATAAACCTTCTGAATAATTAAATGATTAATAGTATCAGGACCAGCAGCAGTTTTAGTGGAACTAGAATATATAGCTGTTTCTAACTCATCTTGAGATAAAACTGGCCACTCCTACTTCTTCAAGTCCTCTTGATATTCATCTAAGGGGGTATAACTCTCTGATTCAGGAGGCTTCTGAAATAGAACTCTCATAAATGCCTGATATTTATCTTTAAATGTAACAGTCTCAATATCCTTCTCCTCATAATTATAATTAAGAGTTGAAATCTTAGCTACACCTTTATTTTTAGTATAACTACAGGCTTTAAAGACATCTTTTCCTTGAGCATTCTCTAAGAATTCATTCCAGCAGCTTGTTTTTGCCCTTTTAATCATAGAAAAATAATCTAACTTAGTCTTATTATATTCTTCAATAGATATTAAGTCACTTTTCCAGTCTTTTCTAGATCTAGCAAGCTCCTTTCTCTTCTAAGTTATCTCCTCAGTCCACCAGGCCTTAGAATGCTCAGAAAGATTCTTCTTTGGAATATTATCTTTAATACTTTAAAGGATAAGCTCTGTGATTAAGGAAGCTTTTCCCTCCAGTATTTCCTCAGATATTTGATTTGAATTGTCCCAGTTAAGTTCATCTTTCCTCTTTTCCTTTAGACCTTTTAAATGAGTAAAAACCTCAGGCCAGTCAGCCTTTTCAAAGTTATATTGATTAGAAAATAAGGGATTTTCAACTAAATCCTCTATTCCCAATTGAATATCAAAGTATATAACTTCATGGTCTGAACCTGAGGCTCTTTTATCTTCTATAAGCCACTGACATGATTTCTCATATAGTTTCTTTGAGAAAAAGATAAGATCAAGGACTGATTGTCCTCCCTGACCATCTCTTTTAAATGTCATCTTGTTTAGCTCATTCAGTAGATCTAACTCATTAGATATAGCCCATTCAACTATATTTTCTGCTGCTCCTGTAGGATGCAAACATTTATCTTCCCACCAGAAGTGATGTGCATTAAAATCCTCACTAATAATAAATAGCTTCTCTGGTTTAAAGTCCTTTAAAGCTCTATTAAAAGTCCAGCTTCTATTATTTTCTTCCAGAGATCTCTCATTATAAATATTGATCAGCTGTATAGGCTCTATCTGATCAAATTTATTAATAATATCTCCAACTAAGATATCAGGATCTAAGATTAAATCATATCTTAGATTTAGTTGAAATCTAGATCTTTTTCTAGAGTATATTGCAACTCTAGGCCTGACATCAGTTTTTTCTGGAAGAAAGCAATAGTAGCTTGAATGGGAAATCAAAAACTACTGCTCTTTATCAAAGTTCCCCTTTTGAATAAGGATGAAATCAATTTTCTCCTCAAAAGCTACATTTAACCAAGAATATAGGGGTTTATTTGATCTTCCTATATTATTGTGAATAAAAGTAACCTTTGAAGAATCTTTTTTTGTCTTTTTTTGAGTGTTTGTTGGTGTAATAAACATGAGAAAGAAATAAGTAAAGTTATAGTAAAGATTTAACTCTACTTAAAGCTCCATCCCATCACTATTAGTGATTTCAACAGCTATCATTACCTCTAATCTTTCCAGGCCTCTTCCATTTGACTTGGTGAGAGTTTTTAGAAGATCCTGAGGAGCTAACTACTTCTTTTTCATAGGGGATCTATGATTTGGGGTCTTTTCAACCTGAGAGTTTCTTCTTTTTCCATTTGAAGTAGTTAAAATCTCAGGCTCAGGGGTTTTTTCTCTATTCCTTTCTGTCCTATCTCTATGTTTTGGAGCCAGAGAGCATTGTAGGGAGCTTGACAGATAACTTTCCTTGCAATTACTACATTTAATAATAGTATGAGGACAAGTTTTTCCAATTATCCCCTCGTCCGTTTTTTCTGTCCATTTTAGCGCCTTTTTTTCTGGGCTGTTCATAGGCCAAAAAGCTGTAATTTACTCCACTTTCAGTGGCTAGAGACCCCCTACAGCAAATAGCAGAGCTTCTTTTGATACGGTGCTAAAATGGACAGAAAAAACGGACGAGGGGATAGGACAGAGTAAACAAGAATGCTCTCTAGTATTATGATTTTGAGCACAAATACCACAAGAAATCATTCTCTTATAAGAGTTAGAGAAGTGTCCCCATCTTTGGCATTTTCTACACTGAGTACTAGCCTTTAGCTTTGGTTTTGAGTCAATAAACTCATATGTTCTCAGCTTTAAGCCAGCTATTTTCAGAGAAGAGATTTTTACTTGTTCTGGAGTAGACTGGCCGCTGAGACCATGAATTTTCATGCATGTTTGGTTTGGTTTGGTTTGGTTTTAGTCACACATGAGTGACTAAAACATGATTTTAAATTTTAAAACAGGTAAAATGACCAACCTTTTTAATTTAAAATGGGATCAAACATGACTAGGATTATTCCATGATACTTTCATGTCACTTCTTGGCATTTCTTGGCAAAAAACTACTATTTTTAGTATACTTTTTAGGGAATTTTCCTAGATTTCCAGGGTCAAAATTGGATTAAAAATT
>JANTQF010000072.1:0-135116 GCA_032988165.1 Emmonsiellopsis sp. PD_33
TTGTGTCCTTGTGGGGAAGAAACTAATGTTTGAATTTTCAATAGAGGATGAAACAAAAAACAATCATCCCCCCCCCCCCCTCCCACCAATCTTTCTATAATAAACCCCCCCGTCTGCCACCACGAACCCCCCAACCAACAAAAGAAAAACTTTTATCCCCCCACCCCCCCCCTCCCCCTCCCCCCCCCCCCCCCCCCTCCCCCCCCCCCCCCCCCCCAAATCTCCAAACCCCCCGATCTACAAAACAAACCCCTCCAACTCCCCCCTAATCGCCCCCCTCACAATCCCCCCACACATCTTCGCATACGGATTCGTCCTAACCGCCATCTCCCTCGCCACCTCATTCCCATACCGCCCACCCAGCGCGAAATCCGCACTGGCAAGCTCTTCCAGGTCCTGCGATGGTTTCGATCGGAGATGGGGCGGGAGGCGGAGACTCTCTATCTCAGTAGGTGAATGTGACGCTTTGTACAGGATGTATGCGCGGTGGGTGTGTGCGGTTGATAGGAGGCGGGCGTGGTGGGGGGATAGGCGGTGGGGGGTTGTGCGGGAGGAGGAGGAGGAAGCGGTGGTGGTTGTGGAAGGAGGGGGTGTTAGGAGGGATATTGCGGTTGATAGGTCCGTGAAGGGGGAGATGGATACATCGCCATCCATCTCTTCTTCCCCCTCGTACAGCATCCGGCCCGCCTGTGCCCGATTCACGTATGCAGATGCATAGTGTGGGTTCTCGGTGATGAGGTCTGATAGTTTGGTAATTGCTGTGCGGAGGGTGGTTGGGGGGATTTTTTCGGTGGGTTTGGGTTGGAGGAGGGGTTGGATTGCGGAGAGTTCGCGAGTTTGGAGGGATTGGAGGTCTGTGGGTGCTAGTGAAGGGAGATGGGGGAGGGAGGGGTCGAGGGTTATGGTTGTGCTGTTGTTGGTGGATGGGGAGGATTCTGCGTCGAAGAGGGCGGAGAGGACGGCGGAGTCATTGGTTGAGAGGGGGGTGGATATTGTGGTCATTTTGAGGATAGGGGGTGGTTGGTATTGATGTTGATGCTGATATTGTTGTACTGATTATGGTGTTGTATAGAGACTATATAGCATATGATAGGATATTATATAATATAACCCACCCCTATCTCACCCGGCAAACAGGACGGCCGCCTCCTACCTACTTTTTGTATGGGCAGCCCATTGCCGAAGCTATCCTTGGCTTCGGCACTCGCTGTGGCCGCTGATTGGCGCGCAGCCTCAGCACCGGCAATAGCCGCGAACTCTCCGCCGGGCCCGACGGTGGCCGGGACCTCAGGGATGGATATAGGGCTGATTAATCCTCGAAGCTGTCTGCAACGGGATGACGACGACAACATAGAAATGCGACGTCGGGCGGAGTTGCCGGGTTGTGCACATCCCGCACCGCAGCTGCGATACTTCTGTCTTGTTTAAACCAGTCATGGCTGCCCCTTTTCTGCTCCCGTACCACGCTCACTTCCCCTGAATCAACCCATTGAACAACTACTCCCGTTGAGTAACATTACCCCCTAACTACTACACCTATCACAAATCTCCATACGTAGCCACTATGGCCCCATCCGCCATCTCCCCTCCCCCCTCCATCACCACCACCCCCGACAATGACATCTCCAGCTACAAAGGCTACGACCACGTCCACTGGTACGTCGGCAACGCCAAGCAAGCTGCCGCCTACTACACCTCGCGCATGGGCTTCGAGCGCATCGCCTACCGCGGCCTAGAGACGGGGTCGCGCATCGTCGCCTCCCACGTCGTGCGCAACGGGGACATCACATTCGTGCTCACCTCGCCCTTACGGGCGCTGGACCAGATTGAAACCTTCACGCCGGAGGAGCAGTCCCTGCTACGGGAGATCCACGCGCATTTGGAAAAGCATGGCGATGGCGTGAAGGATGTTGCGTTTGAGGTTGATTCTGTCGATGCTGTGTTTGGCGCGGCGGTGGGGAATGGGGCGAGGGTTGTGGAGGGTGTTAGGTCGTTGGAGGATAAGGGGGGAGTGGTGAGGTTGGCGACGATACAGACGTATGGGGAGACGACGCATACGCTTGTTGAGAGGAGGGGGTATAGGGGGGTGTTTTTGCCGGGTTATCGGGAGGTGGTGGAGAGGGATCCGTTGGCAAAGTTGCTGCCGGAGGTGAAGCTGATGCATGTTGATCATTGTGTTGGGAATCAGGATTGGGAGGAGATGGATAAGGTGTGCGAGTAGTGGGTTACCTACCTACCCCGGGGGTTTGCGATGCAGTTTCTAACCGTTTTGTCTAGTTATGAGAAAGCACTTGGATTCCATCGGTTCTGGTCAGTGGATGATAAAGATATCTGCACGTACGTCTCCCCCCCTTTATCTACCCCTGTGATGCACGACTGGCCGTTTGCAAGCTCCAGCTAATAAATATGACCAGCGAATTTTCCGCCCTAAAATCTATCGTCATGTCCTCGCCCAACAACCTCGTAAAAATGCCCATCAACGAGCCGGCCCACGGCAAGAAACAATCCCAAATCGAAGAATACATCTCCTTCTACAACGGCGCCGGCGTGCAACACATCGCCCTGCGCACAGACAACATCATCGCTGCCATCACGAATCTCAAAGCGCGCGGTGTAGAGTTTATCAAAGTGCCGGCCACGTATTATGAGGAGATGAAGGTAAGGTTGAAGAGGGGCGGGATGGTTCTCGAGGAAGACTTCGAGAGGCTGAGGGAGTTGGATATTTTGATCGATTTCGATGAGGGGGGTTATCTTCTTCAACTCTTTACTAAGGTTAGTTTACTACTCCATTCTCTTCCCTCTGATTGAGTTGAGATGGACTCGATGCTAACATGAAATCTATAAACTAGCACCTCATGGACCGCCCCACCGTCTTCATCGAAATCATCCAGCGCAACAACTTCTCCGGCTTTGGCGCGGGGAATTTCAAATCGCTCTTCGAGGCTATCGAGCGCGAGCAGGAGCTCAGGGGAAACTTGGTCTAAAATCCAGAAACATTGTATATATTTTACCCACCCCGCCTGTAGTTTCCACATGGGCTGTAAATAGCTTTCCCGGATACCCCGTCTCATTCCCCCACCGTTGTTTGTTAATATATCTTTTCTCATGCAATTTGTTGTTATAATCAGGCAGTGGCTGGTATAAATATCCATCTTCACTCCACTCATAAGCATACTAGCTACTAGATAACATACCACCCCCTTTTTTACGACTAAGCGAAGCCATACATGCATATCTGCAGACATGGGAATCACCAAAATGGCAGAAAGACCTTTCGCTCCGCATCCGCCAACCGCCATTCACCTCCTTGAACTATCTATTTATTTATTTTCCGCAATCCACTATACCTCATACCTTGTAGCCATGTAGTCAAGATGCATGACATACACTTACCTTCCACGGCATTCATGATCAAACCAATCCCCCTATTCTGCAAGGAGCAATATATATATATACATTCAGTACCGCCCAGAGGGCGAGCAGAAATAGCCATGTTTAGAGGTTACGGGAAGTTGAGAGTGTTCAACTAGGGCCCCTTTCGGAACTATGACCACCGTGAGGCCCAGGGGGGGACGGGGTGGGGCGGGGCTCGTTTCAGGGTATGATATGGCATAAGAGAGAACAGAATACTCCGTAGAAGAGAACATGAACATGAAAAAGAATTTTTTTTACTCAAAACATTTCTTTTATTCTTTTTTTAGGTTTTCTTTTTAATAAATACAGGGGGGATAAGGGCAGTGTGGATCGTGGCCACAACACAACACGACACGAAACAGCGCGTAACACACCATAACACGAGACGAAAGCAGGCCGGGGGTAGTATACACTGACAATCCGCGAGAAAGTTAACGTTTTGCAAACATGCAATATAGACAGATTGTTCCGTTGGCAATGACAACCCCAGTATAGAATGGTTGGAGCAGCATTCCTCTTTGGCTGGCTGGGAGAAAAATCACTGCCGTGGGAAAAGAATACCAAGAAAAAAAACTCGAAGCGAACACCCGATGGGAATAGAAAGGGGATGAAATAGAGGACAAACGCGGCGAAACAGGCTGGGCGAAAAAACGAAGAGTGGAGATTTTGGAAGGTGAAATGTTGGCTCTGACACCAGAGAGAAAATGAGGGAAAACTGGGAGAAACATACTGTTAAAACAGCGCAACGCGGCAAGAAGTTCGCGAGAGATTATCAAACATTGGACGAAAGGGCTGGAAAGGGGATTAGTTGCATGCCCAGAATCGGCATGAAAGAAATTGAGGCAGACTTTGCAAAACCAACTCCACCGATAACCTTCAACATCGAAAATACAACCACCTAGGAACACACACGACTAACACCTTCTGCAATGGGGACTAAAAAAACACAACACAAGGGGCGAGCAATACACGTTCTCTGGAACAGAACGCGAAAATAAATGACACCGCGAGACGACGAACATGGATAGAGCTGGCTGGAAGTACTGGCAAACGTTGAAACTCGGAAATATTCTTGGCAACACATTCGAAAAGACAAGGGGATAGGTAGGCGCGCTGGTTAGAATAAATAAAGGAGGGGTAAAGGGTAGAAGTATTCATCCAGGGGAACTAAATCGACGACGGTCCAAACTAGGCGAAGTAAACGAAAACCAAAGCGACGAAGTGAAAAAAGGAGAATAAAAAAAGGCACGAAAAAAAGGAGCGTGGAAAAAGGAGTACAGAAACAGTACGTCAAAAAAGCAGCCGGAAAAGGGGGACTAATAAAGGACCTCGTGCGAAAAGGGGGACATAAAACAAGGAAAGTAAAAAGTACACAAGGTAAACGAACGTAAAAAAATGGAGTTCGCAGCTCGCCTTCAGTAGCGACTCGCAAACCTTATCCTTCACCTTAAAGAGCACCTGGGTAAGGAAAGGAGTTAGCTCAGTATATAGCATAGAAACGGAAAAAGGGGGAAGAAACCCACTCACCCATGACAATGTTGACCTTTAGCTCCTTCTGCATCAGTTTATTCCCATGCAGATCCGAAAGCAACTCTTGGCCCGTGGGTATCGACACATTCCACCCCCAGCACTGGTCAATTGAAAACTGCTCTGGCCTGCTTTCAAAACAAGTTGGCCTATCGGCGCACTTGAAGTTCGAATATAATTTGAACCACATGGTGACGGCAGAGCGGGAGTCGATGTATGGGACTTCGCCCGGTGGAGATGGGAAACTGGCGGCGGGAGCCTGGAAGTATTGCATGCGAATGTTAGTCCCGCTGAAGTTTTCGGCGAGTTCGCGGGCTGTGGTTTGCTGCGGGTCGTAATAGCCATACTCGACGTTCATCGTTTGTGGGGCATCGGTCGGCTCGGGGTTGCAGGGTCCGACGCAGCCGGTATATCGCGGCTGCAGCTGGGTCGCCCACTGGTCAAGCGACAGTTCACTGGGACGCGGGTCGTAGATGCGGCGGAGATACAGGCCTGCCCTCTGTTCATTACCGCTGGCACTGCGGCGGAGACAGAGGTTCCACGTGGTGCCTGCATACCAGAACGGGGCTGAGTAGACGCGTTTCCTCTCATGTAGCGTGGTTGGATTCGGAAAACTGAGAGAAATGCGAAATGGTGGGAAAGATATGGTTTTAGGGTATTCGGCGGTTCGGGCTGGTCTTGGGCGCGATACAAAGCCGTTGGATTGCCATCCGAGTACGAGGGTCGTGGAATTGAGCCGTCCATAAAAGGAACTCGTAGCGCAGTCAAGAATATTTCCTCGTCCTTTGCGGGAGACAGTGACGTTGGATGTATGGCTATCGTCGATCGGGACATCGTATTGGTGGGAGACTGCTTCATCACATGGGGAAGAAGACGGATCGACGGTCTCATCTGCGAAGAACTTGCGGACTTGCGACCACTGAGAGAGAGAGGGTTGGTATCTCGCAGTTTCAACGTTCAACTCGGGGCTGGAGTCGTTGGTGGAAAGAGCCAAGTGGCCAAGTTTTAGCGCTTGGAATATAGCTAGCCTAAGGACGGCAGGGGGAACAACACGAACGCCAAAAACATCGCGGTGCGACATGATATCGCGGAAATGTTCGAACGGAATGTGCATGTATGCGATGTCTTGGACGATCATGTCCCGGATTGGCAAGATGTCAGGGTCTGAATAAAGGTCAAGCCATTGACGATAAATAGCTTCAAATCCGACACTGACACCGTCGGTACAGGAAACACCCTTTGGAAGCGCACCCTCCAGCTCTAGCATAACCGGATCTGGGCAAGAAAAGGTGAAATCGCGGAAGTGGATATGAACCTCAGTGGCCTTTTTCGTCAGAATCCGATCGAGAATTGACACGGCGTATTTCCATCTCCTAAACTCTGTATCCACAAAAAAAGTATCGCCGCCAACCATTTCCCTGGTCAGTTCGCCGGGTATATCATCCCACACAGAGAGGGGCGCATTGTAGCCTTGTAAGCAAAGCAAGGATCTGGCACCGTGCAAGACAATGTCCCCTTCCATACCATAGCAGTTTTTGCTGAATATGGTCAAAGCAACGGACACGTTGGAATAGGTCAAGCGTCGCAGGATATGCTGCGAAGCCCAGCCCTGCAACTGAGGAAGGTCCAGCCAGGAACTTACAGCGAAAACCCCGATCGGGTCTGCGTCGATCTGATCCATGACCATTTGGGCGTATATATATTTCAACGCAACATCGAAGCCAGCGGCAGAGGTGTTTTCGTCCATGTCTTTGGGGAATAGTTCGATCTTATTGCTATTACTTTCAAGCCAGTTTCCAGAAAACATCGCGTAGAAATAGGGGGATCTCTCGAGAAAATCTCGATGCAGAAAGTAATAGTTGCCAAAGGCATGGACCGTGATATCAGGCTCAAGACCGGGTCCACTGTCATTATGGCGGGTTCGTCGTCTGGTGAAAGGCGAGGCCAATCGACGACTCAGAGTACCTGGGCGTGAAAAGAATTTATAATCAGCTATTTCGCCGCTAGAGTATGGAAACTTACCACCCATACTGGGATCGGCAGATGCGGCAGGAGTTTCGTCCGGCGGATTTGGGAGCTGTGACTGGTTTTCTGCGGCAAAAGTGTCAAGAGGGCGTGGCAGGATAGAGTCTTTGACAAGATATTCCATACTCTGCCCCGGATTCATGAGCTTAAGCCACTCTGACGATGGCGATGAGGGCGGGCCAGCGTGCGATTTAACGGCCGTTGGTCTCCTTTTCACGCCGCGAGGGAAGCCAGACAGCGCGGTGGGGAGACCAGACAACGCGAGCAGACAGCTCTTTGTTTTGGGCTCGTTTGAAAAGGACGATATTAAGGTATTGATGGCCTTGGTAGGCGAAAAACGATCAGGGGATGATAAGTGGGGGTTGCAGAACGCGTGCAATGAGCAACAACACGTCGTTGGGATGTTTGACTTGGAGAAGAGATTCTGCTGTAGCTTGGATGAAGGAGGTGGGAGGAACACATTCTCTTGAGAAGCCCAGTAGGGGTCATCCAGCGACGGGTCCATGTCTGTTGACAGTGAATCACTGTGATGCAGCCTGTTGCCGGCGGCGATGGAGGGGGGGGGCATCATCTTCTGCCACTCAGCACTGTATCTGTGTCTTTCTCTGTGCATTGTTAAGACAAACAATATACAAGAGCAAGCATGAACAAACTGGAGATGGCACAGAGCAGAAATAATGGGAACTTGTATTCCATTCAATTAAGCCAGGTAATTGAACAGATGTATATAGCAGGGCAGAGAGAGGTTGAATGCAGCTTCATGTTCAAAGCTACGTCAAGGTCGGAAAATTTGAAAACCGTCCGGATATCTAGCAAGTGCATGAACACCGTAGAACGGCATCAAGCTGCCCAATCACGCAGCATATTAGGCATAGAAATCGTCCTTATATTGGGTTGGCACAGACAGTGTAAGGCGCCGAACACCAGCAAAGATGAAGCGGTGGAACGGGATGATATCACAGGAACAGCAATGCCATCGGGAGGCGCTGGCGGGCCCGAGAAACAGTGCCCCACGCAGGGGCCGTCGCCATTTGCTGGCTGCGGCTAGCTGGCCGTTGGATACTGCAGCATGGGCGCAGTTCTTATCCATACAGAAGAGTCTACGTATCGCGGTCCCAGTTGAGGTGAGGTTGAGGTTGAGGCTGAGGGAGTGGATTAACATTGCCCCGGGCAGTTAGGGCTGGCTGTTCACGTGAGCAGGATGGGGTGGCCTCCAATCAGCTTGAATTCAATATCAAACCAACCTCCAGACAACAAGGAGACAACCATCTCACACTGGTGCATGCTGCCAGACTGCCCATTGTGAGCTGCAACAGCCTCAATGGCGTCCACCATCCCCATGTTCAGGAGCCTGGCTCCCCGTTTCGCCCCAGAGTTCTTTACCTGCCGCCAATGCCTGCAGAACAACCCCCGGTATGCCAACTCTTCGCGGAGATGGATGGGTATGCTGCGATTCCCCAGAGCTTCCAGGTTGTCCCCATTTGCCCCGGCAGCTCGGAAACAGGGCGCCTCGATACTGAAATCCGCCTCTTTTGCCTCCGCCGCGAAAACCGCTGCCTCCGGAGCACCCAGCAGCACCTCCGCGTTCCCCTCCGTCAGCAACAAGATTGTCGCATACTGGCTGCTGGGAAGCGCGGCCAGTGTATTTGGCATTGTCATCTTCGGCGGATTAACTAGGCTTACGGAATCTGGGTATGCTCCACACTCCAATCTGCGCAATAATTCCCAGTTGCTAACCAAGCCAGGCTGAGTATCACGGAATGGAAGCCCGTCACCGGATCACTACCTCCCTTCAATGCCGAAGACTGGGAATCCGAATTCTCCAAATACAGATCCTCCCCCGAGTACCAAATCCTCAACCCGAACATGACCCTTTCTGAGTTCAAATCGATATATTACATGGAATGGATACATAGACAATGGGGTCGCTTCGTTGGCCTGTCCTTCGTCCTGCCAGCCGCATACTTCGTCGCAACCAAAAAAGTATCCAAGCCCATGTCCCTCCGACTACTAGGAATTGCCGGCCTGATCGGCTTCCAAGGCTTCCTCGGCTGGTGGATGGTAAAGTCCGGACTCAAAGATGACCTCTTTGCCCCAGGAAGCCATCCCCGAGTCAGCCAGTACAGATTAACCGCCCATCTCGGCGCGGCCTTTCTTTGCTACACCGCCATGCTCTGGAACGGTCTCGCAATCCTCCGCTCCCATCGCCTCCTCTCTGACCCAGCCAAGGGATCTGATATCCTCGCCGCCCTCCGCAACCCTAAACTTAGCTTCTTCCGCAAATCAGTCGCCGGCCTAGCCCTCCTCGTCTTCACCACTGCCATGACCGGCGGCCTCGTCGCAGGCCTCGACGCCGGTCTCATTTACAACGAATTCCCCTACATGGGCGAGGGTTTCGCCCCTCCCACCTCCGAACTGTTCTCGGCGCATTACTCGCGCCTAGCGGATAAATCCGACCTATGGTGGCGCAACATGCTCGAGAACCCGTCGCTCGTCCAGCTGAACCACCGCATCATGGCCCTCACCACCTTCTCCTCTGTCATGGCCTTGTTCGCCTACACACGCTTTTCGCCCGCGATGAAGCAGCTACTTCCCCGCGCCGCGAAGAAGGGCATGCATGGCGTCCTCGGGTTCACGGTCCTCCAGGCTTCCCTCGGCATTACCACGCTCCTATACCTGGTGCCCACTCACCTTGCCTCTGCCCACCAGGCTGGCAGTCTATTCCTCTTGACATGGGTCCTCGTGCTGGGGAGCAGAGTATGGCATCCGTCCCGGACCGCAAGACTCCTGCAGATGGCAGCGAAGATGAACAAGGGACCTGCGTCGAAGGTTGCTGCCAAACAGTAAAATGGGATCGCAGGAGTTAACTAGGAGGGGGGTTGTTTGATATTCTATCTCATGTACTTGTATTTTTATTTATATCTCCACTTTACGATTATTTCCCCTCCCGCCTCTCCCCACCTCTCCCTCCAACCATTCCCTTCCCTATCTACATACATGTATTATATATATACCTATCAATTATCAGCCAATTGACATACATATCCATCACAGCACGTCGCTGATTCCCGAAATCATTCATAAAATCATACCATTGCTCCTTAGATAGGCACGCGTCCTATTCCTCGCCTTCTACCTCCATTTCTTCCCTACGCATGCCCCCCCTACCGCCCCATATATCTAGGAAAATCCCAAATTCAAATCCGTACGCGCCCACACACACGCACATGTATATATCGCATGACTATATTTCCACGAAAACGATAACCTAACTCGCCACTGACATGTATTGTGAGGGAAGAAAGATAGAAAAGGCGTTCTATCATCAATACTATTACCATTCTCGTGCTTCTTCCTCTTATGACGTACACAGCTAAGTCGGCGGTGACGCTTTCGTCCGGAAAGTGGAAGTTAAAACGAACAGATAAAAGAAAGCGGGCCATAGAGGGAAGGGGTTTTTTTGTTCTCCATTTTTGGTCAGTTCAGTTCACGGTTCACACCCAATTTGCATTATTTAAACTGGGAATGATTGAAAGGGACCAGTGGCTGACAAATAATTTCACTTGATAGGAAGATTGAAAGATAGGGTGGTATACAGACATACATGCAGGCATGCATACGTACATACATACGGGGCATAACTATAACTAACTATCTGTTGAAAGTTGGCCGGGCCGGGTCTTATCCACACTCAGACATGAAAAGAATCAATGTAGGAAGAAGAAAAAGGAGGAGGAAAGAAAATACAAAACACTCGCGCCACCTCCCAAACCTAACCCATGAAATGTTCAAATGAAACCGGTGCTGAAAGCAACTTGAAAGCAAAGCAAAACGGCTTGCCAGCCAGTCCTCCTTTGAGGATATAAACGCAAGCAACCAAACAAGGAAACAATGAAAGAAATGACAAAAGAATGAATGAAAGAATCCGCAGCTAACTTAAAGACTGAAACCCAGACAAAAATGACAACAGAACAGAACAAAAAACCGTCCAGATATACCGCGCCACATTAATTGCGCCAGATAACCCCTCCATACTAATCAATCAATCAAGCAAGCAGGCAAGCAAACGCAAACTCATATCAGATCCCTCCCATCCCATCCCATGTTATACTAACAAAATAACCACCCGCACCACCCCCTATTACCGCACCTGCCCTCTCATCCCAAACCGCACGCCCATCCACCCCTCACCACCTGCCTAAAAGAAAAACACCCACGGAAAACCACAAACACAAAAAACAAATTCACAACCAGACAAAACATCTCACACCCTCACATCCTCCTCATCTCTTGTTCACCATCCCCCTCACCACCCCCATCCCCCTCCCTCTCCCTCCTCTCCCTCTCCTCCTCCTCCCACTTCCTCATCATCCTCTCCCGCCCCCCACAGACCCAATACCCCCACTCCCACTTCTTCGTGATCCGCGCCGGCCTTTCCAGCCTGCCCGCCCGCATATCCTCCCTATGCCGCCGGCGCGCCTCATCGCGGACCGGCGTGAACTTCCACGTGCGGGCCGACGCCTGCATCTCCGCGCGCTCCGCGTCGGTGAGCGGGTAGTAGAGGGGGTTGGTGGTGGAGGCTGACGGGCGGGGAAGGATTGGGATCTGGGTATACGGGTGGTAGGGGACGGGTTGTGGGTGCGTGCTATGATGGTGGTGGTGGTGGGTGTCGCCGAAGACTTCGATGGCGGCGTTTATGAGGGTGTCGATGCGTGCGCGGGCTGAGGGGGTGAGGTCTGTGTATAGGTGTTGGGGTTCGGGGTTGGGTTGATCGTCGACGTCGCCGTCGTAGGCGTGTTCGTGTTCACGCTCGTTGGGACGCGCGGGTTTATTGGCATTGGCAGGTGTGCTTAGGCTGTTGCTGATAGTGCGCGGTGCGGGTTGCAATGGCTGCTCCTTATTCTGGCCCTGGCGACGGGGCGGAACTGTGATTCTCGCCCTTGAGATCCCGGCTCTGCCCCGCCCTCGAGTACCCCTATTGCCATTGCCACGGCCACGACCACGACCACGGCCAAGGCCATTGGTGTCGCTGGCAGGGGCGGAAATTGATGATTCAGAGCTGCTATATATATACGCAGGCGCCGAGGGGTGACCTGTTAGTGCGTCGTGAGCGGGAATGTCTAAGTCGGCATTTCGATAGGAGGAACTGCGGGCATTCCTTGGACGTGAAGACGAAGATCTGCCAGCCCTACTGCCCGCTCTACCTCCCCGTGTCGCGACTCTCCGCCTCTTCGCGGGCGGTGGCTGGACGAGATGGTCCTCAGACTCACTCTCGCTCTCACTCTCCGCTTTAACATCTTCCTCGACATCGTCATCATCAAAAACATTAGACATGGACACATCGCCGTCCTCAGTGTCGTCCTCCTTGACGTCTACCTTCATTTTTTCCTCCTTCCCACTAGCAGCCACACTGGTACGCGCATTTCCACTCCCACTAGCAGCAACCCCTTCGACGGCCGTCGGGTCAAAAACCGGGCCCCTGAATCTCCTTGGCGCAACATGCGCACCACCCCCCTTTCCCACCCAGCATGGGGTGCAGATCTGGAACCCACACGTGGTGCATCGATGCAGCTTGGCGCGGTTGTGGTCGTTGCATTTGTCGCATTTGGCCGTGTGGATGATCACCTCTGTGAACCTGTCGTGGCCGCCGGTGTTGCGGAACGGTGGTGCTGCGGGAGTGGGAGTGGGAGTAGGTGTGGATGTCTGTGTTGGTTTGGCAGCACCACGTCCACGCCCTGTAGCGGAGCTGGCTGTTGACCTTGTAGGTTGCGAGGGTCTAGGCATGATGGGACGCGGCTGTTGGGGTGGTTGGTGGGATGAGATTTGTGTTTGTGTTTGCGCGTGGAGGTCAAGGGAGGAGTCTGTTGTTGTGCTGGGGGCGGGGGAGAGTGGGGAGTCTGAGCCCGAGGCTGGCGTGGAGGTGAGTATGTTTGTGTTTAGGGGGATGCTAGATTCAAGGACTGCGGTGGATTCGCAGGCTGGTTGGTGATGGGGAGGGGAGGGGTTGTGCAGGCTGGGTTCCATCCTGAATAACTTGGGGGGTTGTTGACGCGATTTGAGAGGAGAGAGGGGTGTGGGTGACTTGTTGGGGACACACAGGACAGCAACGAGGTAAGGGATGTAGGAGTCGCCTCGAGGAACTGAACTGCAGATAGCACACACTCCAGCTAGACGTGTGCGTAATCTTTTGCAGCGACCTTGACGACGTGCGATGGGCAGGATGGAAACTAGCAGAGTAAAGAGAAGAGAAGAGAAAACCCTTTCTAAACTGCACAGCTAACCCGGCAAGTAACCAGCCAGCCCGAAAGGATCAAGACACAAAGAGAAAAGCAATACGACGAGATAGGTCGGAGAGTCCCGTATTGTGCGAGACAGAGAGGACGGAATATTCCCCTGGTTAATCTTTCGATATCCTAAACAGGAGAAGAGCGGGATATCGTATCGCGGACAGGAGTATGTGGGAGAGCAGAGTGGAGGTATCTCAACCACAACGACGAAGGGAGGAAAATCTCCCCTTTCTATCTCTCCACCATGGACAGAGCTGAGAAGCGGTATTCAGAAGGATAGGGGACGATCAAAAAAACAATAAGACCTTTTTGACGCAGATGGATAATCCCCTTCGCCTTGATGACTCCTGACAGCAAGCAGCAACCCGTTTTCGTGCCAGAAAACTAGAGATAATAAAGATGATGCAAGAAGGGAAATCCAGGTAAGTAAAAGTTAGGTAGATAGGTAAGGAAGAAGAAGAAGAAGAAGAAAAACTAGCAGAATATAAAGAGTGAGTGGCCTTAAATACCATCCACCCATCCACCCATCCATCTATCAACCCATCAACCCATCTATCAACCAACATTCATCACCCATTCACCAACAAGTAGGTAAATAGGCACACAGGTAAATCCCCCCTCCCCCCACCTACCCACCCACAAGAAGGTGATAATATATACCCTTCCCCCTTGCTGTCTTAACAGTTGCTGTTATTTCGCAGTGCAGTGATTGGGAGAGGAGTCATCAGGGCCCCCGTTTCGTATGAAAGGTAGGTAGGTAGGTAGGGAATTCCAAGGTGGCATTGAAGGATGGGGAGAGAATGGGATTATGTGAATGTTAGGGAGGGGTGGGGAGGGGTATATCGGAATTTTTCTGAAATTGACGGTTGGGAGATATACCCGATGAGCTTCGCTGATGGGGGGGAAGGGAGGGGAGGTGGGTGTAGGATGTAACTAGCTGGATATGATATGTAAGGAATGCGAGAGAGTTGAGGGGAGGGGAGGGGGAGAAAGGTAGTCGATGGGCATGGTCAAAGAGATGGAGTGAAGAGGAGGGAAGGGAAGGGAAGGGAAGGAAACGAAATGAAACAAAAAAGGGAATTTGAAAGAGTATGTATGTATGATGGATTGGGGTGATTGATTGATGGATGAAACGGGCATTTCTCCCCTAGTTATATATGTAAAACCGGGGCTGTTAAGTTAAGTATTGTTTTTTTTCATTCTTTTACTTTTGGGTTTTTTCTCTTTTGTTGACTGGCTGGGTGGGTGATTTGTGAGATGCGGCGGGGAGGGTTCCGGAATCCGGATTGATTGATTGGTTGATTGATTGATTCCCTTGATGGATGATGGATTATAGGGTATAGTGAAGACAACAAAGGCGTAAGAGGAGAGGTGTGTGGATGGATGTTGCCGGATTCCGCTTCACAAGAAAGAGAGAAAGAAAGAAAGAAAGGAATAAATAAGTAGCCAGGTGACAGGCGGATAGGGAAAGGAAGCGTGAAAAACAATCCAAAAGGAAATGGTAAGAGATGCTTTTATAACTCTCTTTTTCGATATTTGATTTTTCTTTTCTTCGCCTTTTCTTTTTCCCCCCTCTATTATCGAGAGAAAATTGAACAGCAGCAAGCAGCGAGAATGGATCAGATATCCCCAATTCTTGAAACCTCGAGGGAAAACAGGGCACATCAATAGATGCCACTGGGTAAAAATGAAAATAAAATAAAAAAGAAGGCTGAATAACCGAACTTAACTGATGGGTTTCTATTCTCTCAAATTACTCTTTTGGCGTCACTGTTTGCATTTCCATATCCATAGCCATATCCATCCATGTTTTCGTCACTCGTTATTCGCTATGCCTCGCCTTTTACTGGTATCGTCTGCTAGTTATCTATTTGTGGGCTGGATAGGAAAATCGTCAGCAAAAAAGGCAATGCAAGGCTAAAGGGAACAAAAGGTAATCACTCACGAATTCCCTCCTCAGGACTCGCCTCCACGCCCACCACCTCTGCGGCCAACTTCTCCTTGGTCACATTCTTATCCTCCTTCATAAACGGGAACGCCAGCACCTCCTTGATACTATAATTATCCGTCAAGAACATAACCAACCGATCAATTCCCATACCCCACCCGCCCGTCGGGGGCAAACCATACTCCAAACTCGTGCAGAAATTCTCGTCGATAAGCTGCGCCTCATCGTCGCCTTGGTCCTTCTGCTTCGCCTGCTCCTCGAACCGCAAGCGCTGATCGAACGGGTCGTTCAACTCCGTGTACGCATTGACAATCTCCTTCTTGCACACGAACGCCTCGAAGCGCTCGCAGAGCCCGACATTGTCGCGGTGGTATTTTGCCAGCGGGCTCATCATCTGTGGGTGGCCCGTGATGAAGGTGGGGTTGATGCAGGTTTCCTCGATGAACTCGCCGACGAGCTTGTCGAGCATGCGTGCGTTGGTCTCGGGCGGGCTGCACTCGACGTTGACCTTCTTGAGCACCTTCTTGAGGAACGCGTTCGTCTCGGCTGTGTGCAGCTGGTCGCCGGGAGGGAACTTCTCGCCCGTGGCCTCTTCGAGGGCGGGGATCATCTCAATACGCTTCCAGGGTGCCTGCCAGTTGACCTTGTACTCCTCGCCGGTCTGTGTGTGGAAGGTCGTCTCGTAGCTGCCGGTGATGTGCTTGACGAGACCAGACACGAGCTCCTCGGTGACGTTCATGATGTCGTAAACGTCCGCGTAGGCCCAGTAGAACTCGCAAGTAGTGAACTCCGGGTTATGCGTAAGGTCGATGCCCTCATTGCGGAACTGACGGCCGAGTTCGTACACGCGCTCCAGACCACCGACGATCAGCATCTTGAGATACAACTCTGGCGCGACACGCATGAACATGTCCATGTTAAGGTCGTTGTGGTGGGTGACGAAGGGCTTGGCCGTGGCGCCGCCGGCAATCGAGTTCATCATGGGCGTCTCGACCTCGATAAAGTCGCGCTCGTCAAAGAACCGACGCACGTACGAGACGATCTTGGACCGCGTGACGAACACATTCCGCGACCGGTCGTTCATAATCAGATCCAGATACCGTTGGCGGTACCGCTGTTCCTGGTCGCGGAGGCCAAAGTGCTCGGACGGAATCTGGTGCAGACACGGCGCAAGCAAGACCACCTCTCTGGCGAATATCGACAGCTCTCCATCAGCGCGGTTCTTCGGCGACGTACGGCCGGGAAAGCCAACAATGCCGATAATATCGCCCCGTCGGAGTGGCTCGTGCTGCTCTTCGAAGGGGACGTCGCCCGCGGCGTTCTGCGCCTGACAGGCAACCTGGATCTTGACGCCCTCGGCGCGGATATCGTAGAAGACGAGCTTGGCACCAGCGGAGCGCTTGGTGTAGATGCGGCCGGCCACGCGCACCTCGGTTTCGGTACGCTGCTCGCCCTTTTCCAGCGACTGGTACTCCTTGAGGAATTCCCGGACGTCGGTGGTGACCTGGAACTTGTGGGGGTATGGGTTTGGGTTCTTGGTCTGGCGGAGCTTGTTGACTTTGCCGCTGCGGATTTCAAAGTATTGCTAGAGAATGGGGAAAGTGGGCGCATTAGTCTCACGTATACAACTCCCCTGGCGGTAGTAGACATAACGCAGAAAAGTAGTTACTCACATTCGGCGTCAACTCGCTCTCCTCCTCCTCTGCGCTGGCTTTCTTAGCAGCAGGCTGCGCCTTGGGGGGCGCGGCGGCGGCCTTCTCTCTCTTCTCCGCCTCCTTGGCACGGGCCTTTTGTCTCTTCTTCAATTCGGACTTGGACACGCGCTCGCCGGTCACTTCGTCCAGGTGCAGGTTGGCCAGGTTGGCGGCGGCCGCGTCGGTGGCGGAGGTTGCGTCTTGGCCGGTCATGGTGGGGTGTGCTACTGGCAAGATAGAGGCGTGTGTGTTTTTCCTGAGGATAGTTTTGTTAATGGAGTGAATGTATCCAATGTAGGTGAATTGGAGAGGCCCTTTTGCTGCTACTGGGCCGGTGGGTGGGTTGGCTGGTGGTTGGTGGGGTTGAGATAGAGAAAGTTGCTCTGGCAATGGAGGGGGAAAATTTATATGCCCAGCAAATGAGTCAGAAAAGCTCCCTGACCAACCCAACCGCCCCTGAAACAACCAGTTACTGCGATCAACACATCATTCCCTTAGCTAGCTACATATGCTACTCTCTACTATTACTTGGCTGTCTACATTGACTCATTTTGTCCGCCGTCAATTGTGTCTCTTTTTCCTCGTGGCGGGGTTGTTTTTGCTGTCGTTATGGCCCTAAGCCCTAAACCCTATTTCCCAATACAGAAGAGCATAAAAGGGGGTGGAAACATCAACGACAGCGAGGTCCGCGCAACGAACGCCCTAGGAGGGGATACAAAAGTCATATTCAGCACATTGATGGCTTCCCATTTGTAATTCCTGCACTGTCCCGTAAACCAGATTCCTAAGACGTCACATCACACCTCTCTTCGAAAGCATCCAAAGCCTAATCCAGCTTGTCCCATCCAGTACACCCATCAGTGTAATTCAAACCCCAATACATCCACTCATTTAGACCACTCATCCCGCCATTCCTATCCCGCATAACCAGACTTCCACACCCTACACGCCATTCCCCATATCCATATCTGTCATCTCTATATCCTCCAGCGCAGGACACAGCGAGTCCATCGCCTTCTGCAACCGTTCTTGATCCTTTCTCAGCTCCCGTCGGCGAATCTGTCTCTCAGGATCTTCTATCATGAGCTCCATGCAGCGCTCAGATCCTATATACACAAGTAAGTTCGTCGGAATCAGCAGGGGCACGATGAACAAAAACACGGCGATGAATAGCATGGTACCGCTAGAAGGATAAAATTTACGTACCGTTGTCATCTAGGATGCCTAACTTCATAGTCATGATTTTTCGAATTTCGTCGTGGCATTTGGAGAATAGCTTCGTATGGACGCTCTGGCACATCGTGTCGACAAACCGGGAGCTGGCAATTTCGTAATACGCCCTAGAAGCCTGAATTGACGTTAGATGGGAAAAGTCCAAATCTAGCACTAGACGTGACATACCGCCATAATCTCAATCTCTCGGGAAAACCCATCCTCCCCCATCACGGCCTCAGTAATCTTGCTCGGTTCCATCTTGCGTCCATTGTTGTAATCACCTTCTTGCTGCAGATAAAGCATGACCCGGGTATTGTGGCGGAAAGATTTGAGCGTGTCGAGAGCTTCTTTCTGCGCGCGATGGAACATGGTTGTGGCCATTGTAAAGGGCTTCTGGCACTCAACTTCATAGGTCTCATTCGCCATTTGGAAATGCGGTTCCTTCAGTGCCTCTAGAAAGTCGAGGATGATCTGCTTCAGCTCTCCGTAGACCTTAGTGCGTTGGTAAGTGGAAAACACAGCATCCAACTGCTCCATGAGGAACGACTCCATCAAGCCATAAGTGGCTATTAGGAATTGCTTCATAGGCTCATTCCAGTGCTTCACACAGTCCTTGTTTAATTTTTCCACTGCTAAGGGACTGGCGAGACCTGGCACTCCAGCAGTATACAATTCGGTGCTTTCCTCTCTAATCTCATCAAGAGTGAATACCCTGACGGAACCTGACAGGAATTGACATTACTAATGGCATTTGCAAGGGCAGGAAGTGTGCACACAACTTACTGTTAAAGTTTTCGAAATGTTCTGTCACATACTTGACTTGGGACATTCTCGGTACAGGGCGTGGTGGCGGAGACTGTAGCTTCTGTCGCTTGATGGGGGTTTCCGGATCAACTGTGCCTTTCCGTTTTGGGGACGATCGAGTCTCTGTGATCTCACAGTCATCATCGAGTGAGAATGAGTCCGGTTTTGTTGGGAGGAACTTTTCGACGGCCGCCCTGAGCCTCATGTTCGGGCGCGTGATCAACAGACTGCGTTGAAAATCAGTGGCAACTTTCATCCAGCTTTTCTGGAGAGAAGACCCTGAGGGGCCACTGCTGAGTTGAGCATGAATTCTCTTGTCAAATTCATGCAGCTTATCACACAGGATAAACTGGATATTGGCAGATGGTGGGTCGGGAAGTGTCAACAATAAGTCATTCACCCGTTTGGTACGCAAATTAATCTGCTCCTTGATTGCAGGCAGGCTACGCTCGATCTCGGCCATGAGAAGCTTGGATAAAGCTGCTTGAAGATTGCGGGTACCGAATCTTCCATTGAACTCAGACAGCTCATGAATCCAGGGACCAACACTAAAGAACTCTTCCTCCTCCTCACGAGCAATGGAGTGTTCGATGGACGGGTTGGGGTTGTTTCTAACAACATAGTACTCATGGCCGACAGCAAACTTTTCACCCCGGAGTATCTCCCGCCACTGCTCATATCCCTCTGTGTCCACAATACGGTCGGGTTTCGTCAAAACACCCAGGGTTCTTGGTGTTGCCTTGACTTCTCTAATAATTCTAGCAGCGCTAGAGTTGGTGGCGTCATCCGTCATGGGCATCGTGAGAAGGACGGTGCAGCTGGGAGTGGAGATGTAATGTTTCACGAGATTTTCAACGAGCCCCACCAAGTATTTCTCCTCCTCAACTTCGGCGACATTGATGACGCCAGGCAGATCATAGAAAGAGAGATTGGGAAAGCGAGGCGCGGAGATGTCAAGACGAACGACGTTGGGGGAGAACTTCACTTGGAAGTGACTTCCGTCTGTGTCCTCGTTCTGGCCCGGGATATATTCCTCATAAGAGGAAGAAGGATTTAAAGTAGCCAGTTGAGCCCACTTTAACGCCTCCTGGATCTGTTCTTTTTCCGTGAGGGTCGCGAAAGGGATGATTTCCGGTTCCTGATCAATCCATGGTCCCAAGCCCTTTCCCCGTCCGCGTCTGGTGGTGGTGTCATACATGTATTTTTTCAGGAGATAAACTTTGCAAGACCAGGGGGCATCGGGGCTCTCGCTATCAGACAGGTTTATCTCAAGGGGACAGCGAGTGCAACATCCAGCACTACGAGGCACCTTGATCTCGCTCATGCCCTCAATCAGGGAGCTTTTGCCAGCACTCTGGTCCCCAACAACGCATATTTTGGGAAGAGGAATCTTGTCGTTCTCAATTCCCAGATGGCGCAGGCTCTGGATCTTCTTTACCAGGATTTTCATCGTCCGGGAGATGGCGTCGATGGAGTCAGCAGGTTCTGCGCTCGACGGGTAGTCGTTGATTGTCCCTAATAAGTATTATGTTAGGCTAGGCTATAAATGATTAGATACTGGGCGGATATACCTGGGGAATCAGGCGCATGCTGCTGCCGAATTGGCATCTTGGGCAGCACCATTTTGGCGTAGAAATCCGGTGGCAATCGAAATATATCTTAAGAAGTAGAGACAATACAGCTCCTATGAAAGGACAACACAAGAGGTATAAGAAGGCAGGATGACAGAGCCGAGGCGGCAGCAGAAAACCTCGAGGTTGGCTGGAGAAGAAGAGTAAGGAGGCTAGGGTGTGTAAAAGAGCACAACACACTAGACAGTGGTCTGAAGTGGGAGGGACAGCAACACTTCAGAGGTGCAGTAAATAAAAACAAGACCTGGCTCTATCTCTCTTCAACCTGATAGAGAGGAGTTTGAAAAGAAAGGGAGGAGGAAAGGAACGAGAAAGTAGTGGGGGGGAGGTTGTCTTTATAGCAACACTCCAGCAGGCAGAAGAAGAGAGTAATGGAGGGAAAACTCATTCACTTTGGGAATGTGTTATGAATGGGCGCTAGAATCATGTAGAATTATGCCATTGCAGCCCAGAGAGCTGTGTTGTTGCATGTTGAATCTGGTGATATCTTCGCAGCGTTCTGTAGACGCCGCGAGGTAGCTTACAGCGTAGCGATCAGCGGGAGACAGGCCCTTTGACTGGGCCAGGATGGTTTGTGGGTTGTAAGCGAGTACAGAATGTGGTCCAGCAATGTGTAGACACATCCAGCAAACGAGAGTATGTTGTATCTGAAGCCCGCAGTCTCTCCAATGTTCGAGCCGTTGAAGTTGAGGTCTAACTAGTTCTGGTCACGTGTTTTGATTCTCACCGCCGTCAACAACGAAACACGACACCTCTCGACATGGCCAGATTTGCGCCAGCTTTCTCTCCAGGTTTATTGTGTGTCTGCTGCTGTATGTATGTCCCTCTCTCCTTGTCTGCTGGACCTGTCCCATGCCTAGCCATATCCGCAGCCCAGCGCCCAATTTCCGCCTCTGTTTGCATCGCATCCCCCGTTGTCGAAGACCCTCTACACACCCCTCTATCCGGGAGCTAATATCCCAATACCTCAACATGCGCCCTTCGCTAACAAGATCTCCAATTCAGACCCGCTCTCCGTCTTGATTCCCCTTGCCCATACCCTAATACCGCCTCTCCTCCATGCTCCAAGTCCCGATCAGAGGCGATTCGAATATGGCCTCTACCAAAGCCGTCATCCTGGTATGCCATGGCTGCCCACCCTCTCCACATCTTAGCTGACGGCGTTATATTAGGTTGGCGGGCCTTCCAGGGGTACCAGATTTAGACCTCTGTCTCTTGATGTCCCGAAGGTATGTGACTTCTACCCCAGATCGTAATTCGCCTACTAGACCATTGACCGTAGCTTGTCTCCTCTGTTTAGCCTCTATTCGATGTTGCTGGCCACCCCATTATCTGGCACTGCCTGAGAGCCGTTGCGAAGGTTCCCGGTATCCGTGAGGTCATCCTGGTCGGATACTACGACGAAACTGTATTCCGGGATTTCATCAAGGACTCCGCAAAGGAGTTCCCCCAGTTCCGCATCCAATACCTCCGGGAATACCAGGCGCTTGGAACCGCAGGAGGTCTATACCATTTCAGAGATGCTATCTTGAAGGGCCGCCCTGACCGCTTTTTCGTCCTCAATGCCGATGTCTGCTGCTCGTTCCCGCTCGGTGAGATGCTCAAGCTGTTCGAGGAGAAGGATGCGGAGGCCGTCATATTAGGAACAAGAGTCAGCAACGATGCCGCCACCAACTTTGGATGCATCGTGTCCGACAGCCACTCAAAACGTGTTCTCCACTACGTCGAAAAGCCAGAATCCCACATCTCCAACCTGATAAACTGCGGCGTGTACCTCTTCGCCACTGAGTGCATCTTCCCCTCCATCCGTAGCGTGATCAAGCGCCGTACCGCCCGCCCCCGCCTTCTCTCCTACCCATCCTCCGATAATCTCGAATCCTACGTCCCCAACTCCGACGCCGACGACGGTGAGAAGCCCGAAGTCCTCCGTCTGGAGCAAGACATCCTCTCCGACCTCGCCGACAGCAACCGCTTCTTCGTCCACGAAACCAAAGATTTCTGGCGCCAGATTAAAACCGCCGGCTCCGCCGTGCCCGCCAACGCACTCTACCTACAGAAGGCCTTCCAGTCGCAGTCTGAAGAACTCGCCACTCCCTCTGCCACCATTGTCCCGCCCGTCTTCATCCACCCCACCGCCACCGTCGATCCCACCGCCAAGCTTGGCCCTAATGTGTCGATTGGCGCTCGTGCTGTCATTGGCGCGGGCGTGCGCATCAAGGAATCTATCGTCCTTGAAGATGCGGAGGTTAAGCATGACTCGTGCGTGCTGTACTCGATAATTGGCTGGAATAGCCGGGTTGGTGCGTGGGCTCGTGTCGAAGGCACGCCAACCCCTGTTGGTAGCCATTCAACCACCATCATCAAGAATGGAGTCAAGGTGCAGAGCATCACCATTCTGGGCAAGGAGTGTGGTGTTGGTGATGAAGTGAGGGTACAGAATTGCGTCTGTCTACCGTATAAAGAGCTGAAGAGGGTACGTTTATTTGTCTCTTTATCCTCGGACTGCCGTTCCCTTTTTAAATGTCTCTGTTACTAACTTCCGATTATAGGACGTCGCCAACGAAGTCATTATGTAGAGAAAGACCATCCTAATCATCTATCTGCCCCGTCCGCATTTCCGATCTTTTTGTCAAATACAAAATACCAAACGGGCCTATTTATTCCCCATCGTCTTGTATCTGCGGTTATCTAGATCAAGTCATCCAGCCAGTCAGCCAGCTTCAATTGAGCGTTTCAAATCGAATATATAACATATCGTGTTTTTTTGCCTGTCCAGTTTATTGCGAATGGTTGTAGTTGTTGTATCCAAGTACTATGTTCTGATATATCTACCTATGTACCCCTTCTATCTACCGGCGCACTGCCTTTATCAACCTAGGTAATACGGTAACCCATAACTACAACGTAAAGACACAAAATCATATCCCATTCTCCCATTCCCATGCACGACCTACCACCATGCGTGTGGGTTCAGGATCATCGACTTCCCTTTTCACTCCTTTTTCCCCATCCCCCTTGTCTTGCAACTTCCTGCCAACTGGGGATGGGGAGTGTTCGTTTCTGTTCCTCTCCCAACCAGTATATGCATGCGCGCTACGTAGTTAGTTACTCATGGGATTTCGTTTGGGTTTGGGTTTGATTTTCAAAACCCCGTCTGGCTACCCCTGGTTCCCAACTGGAGTGTAATTTTACGATCCATGGGTCATTGCGGAGTTTATTCTATTTTTATTTGGGAGTTTTCGTCTGTTCTAGACTAGACCTGTTTCTATTTCTGTTCGGATTGTCTGGTTGTTGCCTGGTTTTATGAGGCGAGGTATAGATAGATGGTGGTGAAGATGAAGAAGAAACTGTACGGAGACATAGCTATGCAAAATAGAGAATAGATATACATTTCGTCCAATTCCAGCTAAAAACATAACCATTTCAAGAAATCAAAATCAGAATAGAAAAAGAATGAATAACTCCATCAAAGCTCCTCATACAATGACGGAAATAGATATAGAAACTACTATTCCCACAAATTCATCATAATTTCATCTCATATAAACCCCCCTTCCTCCCCCCTTCCTCTCGTGCCCCCCATTCCCCATGGAGTATAATACAAGGGATGATCATCGCGCAACGTCCCCGCCCTCCTCATTGGCCGATCATCCCCGCCATACATCCGCCCTGCCCCCTCCTCGTCCACCGCCTGAAGCCCACCTTCATATGCGAACGTATCCTCATCGGCGGGTCTTTTAGGGCGGTATGGCTCAAGCGCGATATTGTTGCTTCGTGTCGAAGGCCCGCGGTCGAGGCCGAATAGGGGCCCGGGGTGCATGGCGTTAGTGGCGCGGCTGTAGCAGGAGGAGGCAGGGGAGATGGGGCGGGCTGGTCGGGTGGGAGAGCTACAATATGGGCTGGTGTTTAGGTAGGTCGTTGTGTCGGTTGCTGCACTGGTGTGGGCGTATGATGGGGTGTCGGCGAAGGGATGCGCGTAGCGGACTCTATCCCGCTCGTTCTCTAGATCCATATCATCTGTGATGAATTCATCGCCCATCATTTGATATCTCTTCACATCCGTGATGCGCCAGCGGTTTTTTGAGCGGTCACGCGCATCGAGGTAGACGGAGATGCTGTGCGTGACGACGCTGAGCAGTGTGAAGGAGAAAAGTGCTTTGTATAAATGACATACGGAGATGCCCGTAGATGTGCCCCAGTATTTGGCGTTGCAGGTGAAGGTTATTGTGTGGGAGAGGTTCCAGGATAGGAGGGCGAGGGAAACAGTCCAGAGGACGAGGAGGATGCTGTTGCAAACCAGCGAGACGGTTGGGGGGATGCTGGTGAATATCTGAACCAGGCTAGTGATTAGGAGGTAGAGGATTGTTAGGAGGCTAGTTGCTATGAACTATGAGGAATTAGTATTGGGGTTTTATGGATATTTTTGTTGGTTGCTTCCACTGAATGCAAGGGGAATAGCCGTGATCATGGCCATATCCAGCTCATGTCAAACCCGCCGTCGTTCAGCCGGACGGCGTCAGAGACTCTATGTACATACCACGAAAAACGTAAAAGGGATTTTGAAGTTATCGTGTCGAAGATGGTACATGAAGTAGAACATGATGGCCACCACAATGGCAGCACAAAGCAATGAAGCCGCCCTAGTGGCATAGCGAAGTAGTCGAGGATGTCGCACTCTGTACCTCAGCCATAATGATGCGCTGCGCAACATCTTCTATGCCACTTCGTATTATACTCTCTGCATGCGGGAGTACAGACGTTCTTGAAAGGAGAAGAGAAATGCTTGCCGTCGTCAAGCACGCCAACAAAGAAAATTATAGGAACAGCACGAAACGAAGCTTCAACCGCCGGGTCGGGCTGTTGGGGGGGATGCCTCCCGTCGATGGAAGAGGCTCTTGCCATCGAGTTTCAAGTTTCCTCGGGCTCTTGGTGAGCCTGACGCGTTTCCTGGCGGTGTGCTGGGTCATTTTATGGAGCCCAGTTTCACATCATTTGTGGCGGTGGAGTGCCGACAATTTTAGGTTGCTGGACGACGGGCACTGCCTCACAGTCCCGGGCTGGCTTCTGAGAGGAATAGCTCAGAGTCAGGCTTATGCCATGAGCGATTGACAACATGCTGGAGGAATGGTGGCAGCTGGAGATGGAGATGGGATGAGGTTGAAGTTGGCTTTCACTAGCGCCGGTTAGCCTTAGTTTAGCCGAGATCAACCCCGAACATTAGCCGCGACTTCCAGCCTCCGACATCAACCTCAATTCTTCAACGTTTGCCCATGGACATTTCCTCCGTCCTCAGCTGTCACGGTCTGCTATGTACAGGACCTCCGGATTGCTCCAACCGATCCTGCTCTCCATAATTTGCTGTGTCACCGCGATCTCAATCGCAATTGCCTCGTTCGACCGCCTGTGAAAGTGAAATTTAGAAATCCAGTGGTCAGCATCATATGCCCTCCATACTGGATATACCGGATCTATTCCGCTATGCAGTTGTTAAGATCTCTATCCATAGCCACGAGGAGTTCTCGGAATTCTTGGAATTTTTCAGCACTCCTTTATAAATATTCATCTACCTGCTACTATCCTATGATTGGAACCAGACTCTCATACAGGTTTATGACAATTCTTATATAACTCTTGCAAGGCAGATCTTATGACCTTTTCAGCATCACGAATATTCCCATCACTACCCTTCTGACATAAATTGCAGGGAGTATATGTAATAGTCGTTTACTAACTCATCCAAAAACCACTCCAATGAGGTCCGAGCATACTCCAATGTCGTACACCACGATAATTTATTCCCATATATTTATTATGCCTACCACCAATGGCAATCAGGAGAAATTGCGCCAAATCCAGATATTGACATTCGTGTCAGTCAACGATCCTCAGAAAAACCAACCAGTCAGCATTGTCGCAATTATTAGGCTCTTTTCTTCCCTCTTAGTTAGTCAACTGATTACTGATGTGACAGGAACCTCTTCTATCTACATCGTGCTGCAATATTGCAGAGGATTACCGGGCAACAGATACTACATTTCTAGAACTCACGCACCACTGACCGATAAAATTGTTACGCCTAGCTATCTAAATTATGCCATATATTCTTCTGGAAACTACCGCCCGTGCTCCCAGGACGGCTCTTACAAGATCGCACGGCTATACACATGTGGCATCCACGCTTGGTTCCAGATTCATCCAAAAGATTATCTTCCTGATACCGTGTTATACCGAAACAGATCAAACCATTTGCTTCAGGCAGCTCGGTACCCATTTTCCCGGCCCATCTGAATTTTCAGCCTGGTGGGCTGGCTTGATCTCATGCCCAGTGTTATGTCAGAAGCCCTTTCTTGTAACAGGAAACATACCCAGTCATATAATGCCGTCCAGCCAGCCCATTGATCTCCAGCAACCGACCGAGTCGCACAAATCTGTCCCCCTCTTTCCATCGACTTGCACCAAAACGCTCGATACCTGTACGACTCTCGTGGCCCATTTTCGGTCAGCGGGCGTCCTGCGGGCTTCCGTGAGCAGTTGCTAGCGGATGGGATAGGCTTTATTCGCTCCCGGGGAAGTGGGCCGTGGAGTGGGGCGTGGCACAGGATACGCGAAGAGTTATGACATCTCGCGTGGGAAGGGTCTGTGGCATGTGCTGTGTACGGTCGTCTGCAGGTGTGATGTGTAACGGGTTCTACTTGGTTGGGAACTTAGGAGTAGATTTGGTGGATTGGCAGGTTGGTAGGTGGATGGATGAATGAATGGATAGTGTTTCCAGAGCAAAGAATAGATATAGTATAGATTAAGCAGTATCATTCATAATTCAAGCATATCCTATTCATATAACATCGTAAAGGAATGACCAGAAAGAAAAGAAAACACACTTCACCATCCCCGTTGATAATGCATAACAAGAGCAAACCGCGAAAGTATCAGAGTAATCCAAGGGCCAAATCAAAAATCCCCCTCCCTAGCTAAAGCCTCCTGCTTGTGGATTAGGACTGAATGGATGAAGAAGAGGGTATAGACCCAACCGAAATCACATCAGAGCATGTACTTCATTACAACCATGGCGCACAAGGAACACTCAAACATGCCCTCTCGTCACTTCCCTCATGCAGACTTGTGGGCACCGGGAGTCCGGTTGGTGGTGGGCGGTCTAAGAACAGAAGAAGGGTTAGATAGGGGGCAATTACATCCAAATAGAGATTGATACCCATCCCCATCCCAACAACGAACAACAACATGCATAAAAGAAACACACGGGGAAAAAACACACCTTACAACTCAGCACACAACGTCAACGTCACATCCGAATTCTCCTGACAATTCTCCGTATGCGTACCCGCCGTTGGCCTCCCCTCAGGCCAAACAATACTATTGCATGTCGCATCGGATGGCGCCAGTACTAACGGATTCGGCGCGAACGGATCCCCAAACACATTCGACAGGTCATACCAGATCTTGCCGCCGTCGAGGTTATACGCGAATACTGTGTGCGGCGCACCCTGGGGCAGGCCACCCTGGATGCGGGTGACTTTCAGCGCAATTCCGCCGCTAACAGGGTCCCGGCGGAACGGCTCGCTGTAGCGGCCGACGTTGGCGGGTAGGTGCTGCTCAGGGCCAATCTGGCTGCCGACGGAGTTGAGGAAGGCGTCGAAGGGGCAGTTGTTGATTACGATGGCGTCGCCGACTGCTTGGGCGGCGGGGAGGAGGGTGAGGAGGGAGGCGAGGGCGAGGGGTTTGAGATGCATTTTTTATATAGGGTTGGTCTTCAGATTGAAAGGGGGGATTGATGTTGGATTGTTTAGGTAGAACTGGAGAGTGGATATAAGATTGAGGATGAGAAGTAATTCTAAAATGTCAAGAGGAGCGGGTGCATTGTCTCTTTATATAGTCGTCGAGAAGACCGATTATGATGACAATGATTCAAATATCGACCACGGATCCATATCGTATTGGAAACTATTTCATCGTCCGTGATACGGCGGGAACAGGTCACAGAGACTGACAGCCGAGTAATTACGGCTACAGCAATGCACCCTTTGGGCAATCCCGCCTGTTCCATAACTAATAAAATTCCTTTGTCGTGCTGGTATAACTGCCTAGCTTATGAGGCGAACTGAACCCAAAAATCTGATCAGTCAGGGATCACGGCTATGGTAGTGGAGGAGAAAAGAAGGGATACTCACCTCCTAGCTGCATCATTTCCGCGGATGCGGAAAAGACCTGGCTCTTACTAGCTAGTTGTTGGAAAGGTTTCAAAGAAAGCTGAAATCCAAAAAAGCTAGTAGTAGCGCAGCCTCCTGTAGACCGAACTTGGCTAATTTTCTCCAGAACCATATCATGCTCCAATCTGGACCTATTAATAATAAGGGGGGCAAAACTGAGCTCCAGCAGCTCTAGAACCAACTTAACGAGTCCTCGTGTAGCATGTAAGCAGTCACCGGATTCTCTCTCCAGCGGTCCATTATTCCATCCGTTCTCTCCATCATCCGGGTTGTCATCACGGTTCCTCGAAACCCAAGACTGCACTGTCGCCGAGATGGCTGGCAGCTGTCAATTCGAGATTAGAATCTGACAACAAACAATGACAGCATCCATCCATCTAGCTCTAACCCATTAGCCGCAATAAACACGTCGATCCGATCTCATCTGCAGGCCTGTAAGACATGCCCATGCGCTAAAGAAAAACTCGACAAACCACGCCAGCTTTCCTCCTGCATGGGTGCGAGCTGATGGGATGACCTTGGGCTGCCTTGCATCCCACAGGGTCAGACACTCGCTCCCTAGCCAGCAGGTGGCAGAAATGTCTTACAATACGAATAGTATCGTACGTAAAAGAGTAACTATGATAGAGTTCGAGCTTCCCCTCTGAAAGGGCAGCTGCTAGGATGAAGCCGTACGCGTAAATAATGGCGACGGGATAGCCACAAGAGGCGGTTTGCTTAAGCTTTCAAGCCATAATAGACCAGGCAAAACGCCATCCCGCCGCCGCGCACAAGGGTGTTGCGAAGCTAGGGAACCCAAGAATAGGCTGATGGCTGGATAGTGGACGGGTGGCTGCGCGGGGGTCGGCAAGCCGGTAATGCGAAGTGAAGGTGAAGTCATGAATCATGAATCATGAACTGGACTAGCTTTCCCCTCGTTTTCCCTGGGGGACCCAGACGAATCGCGGGGCTGGGCCGGGGAAGCTGGGCGCGGATTGTTGGAGTGAGTTTGCAATGTCTTGGTTGAGGTCAATCCGCGGATGAAGCCGATATTGATAATTGCTGGGAGCTGGTTGCTATTAATAGCACCATATCAAACTGTAACCTCAAGATCAATCCCGTGGGGCAAGTTAGACCAGTCAGATGATTATTTCTTTATTTTTATTTTTATTTTTATTTTCTGGCTTCCAGTGGCATTATTTGCTGCTATACGAGCCAATAAGATATTTTCCAGTCCTGTTGCATGGTCAAATCCACCGAACCTCATGTGAAGGCATTTAATTTTGTGCTAATTAAAGAATAACATTTAACTACCGGAGAGTCAGTCCGGGCTTTCATTTCAAGAGCTGCAGTATCCCGTTTGAGTAAATACTTGTACGATATCCCACACCTGACTACAGAGTTAAGGGGCGAGCAATGACTACTGGTAGGAACTTGAAGGTGATGAGGCAAGCCACCATCCGCCTTCTATTTCCAGTTCCAGATTCGATATGTTTTTAAGGGACTCCGTTAAACTAGCATCCATGGCACTATATTTTTTACCTTTCCATCGAATATCATATGACAAACAGACATGGAAGATTCATCCACTCCTCTGCCAAGCAGTTCTGTCAAAAATGCACCAACGCTCAAACAATACATCAACTTTACAAGAAAACCAAGGAAATGAGACATATCAGCCAATGAAAGGACTCCCGAGGAATTGCCAGTTGACCCCACCCTCGGCAGAATGAACAAGAAGTATAAGTCACAGTACTACCAGCATACCATTCAGGGGTTTATAAGAAAGAGTCCAGCCTCGGTGTAGAGAAATATTCTCCCTCCCCCAGAAAATGCAGCTTTTTCAGCCCTAGGGCGGATATATGACCGCCTAAGCATTGAATTTAACGGTCCTCCTGCGGCGCTTGCCCTGAATCGCCTGGGCAGCGTTGTCGTTTGGTTGCGCGTCGCCGAATCCGCAACCACCATCGCGCTCCTGAGCAACAACGGGACCCGCACATGTTCCAGAATTAAAACCACAGCATCCGGATGCACAGTCTGCATCACTTGTGCAGGGACCAGTGATAAATTGAGTGCCTACGGCTACCGCACCGGCGCCGGCGCCAGCTCCAGCAGTGCCACTTATAGCCGGGGTTGGAATTGGAGTAGGCTCGTCAGAAGTGGTACTCACAGCGGCAGCTCCAGTAGTGCCACTTGTAGCCGTAGCGGTAATCGGAATAGGCTCGTCTGAAGTACTCGCAAGGGCTGGCGTGGATGTCGAAACGGCCGACACATCAACTGTCGAGACGGCTGCTGTAGCGGGCAGTGAGGTGCCGGAAGTCGCAGTTGGGAGAACTCCCGCTTCCTGTCCGACTAAAATGTTTGCCGCGTTATCGTTGGGTGCGGACTCTCCGAAGCCGCAGCCACCGTCGCGTTCCTGGGCGACGATGGGGCCCGCGCATTTTCCGGAGTTGAAACCGCAGCAGCCAGATGCGCAGTCAGCGTCGCTGGTGCAGGGGCCCGTGACGAATTGGGTGCCTTGGCTAAGGACGAGGTGGATGACTAGTAGGGAGCTGACGTGTTAATTGGGCTATTTTCAATAAAAGTTTAACTGGGGATGGGGGACACTGACAGTTTGATAATAGGAAAACGGTAAGAACGAAAGGTTTAGAAGCTGATTTGGCCATTGTAGGTGAGGGATTGGAATGCCAATGGGGATGCAAACATAAACAGGGGTCGTAATACCGATAGAAAGAGGAGTATGAATAAATATTGCCCGGCAAGATGAATTGAAAAAAATATGAACAGAAGAAACTGAAATATGAACAAAACGTAAGGAAATATTAAACTTGGGAACGAACAAACATTCATGCGGCGTCTGCCATCTTTTATATGTAGGTGCTGGCGCGGAGAGATAGGAGGAGCCTGCCAATAATTCCGCAAACTGCAAAACACGCACTGACCCGTTGAGCTCGGCCATTCCAAAAGGGATATAAAAATCAACAACAACACCCTTAACTGTGGCAGCGGAAAGCAATCATCATTGGGAGATCATACATGTCGGGCTAGATCAGCACCTAAAATCGATACCATCCAGGAGGTGCATCACGTTGATCTAGCGCTCGGCAAACCAGAGCTCAGAGCAGATGGATAGCAAGGTTTCAGAGGCTATCGGAAGAGCAATAGATCGTCGAATTCCAAGCATATCGGGTAGCCAGTCGCGTTACAAACTGGTGGACCGTGTGGCCAATTTTAGCAGTATTGGAACCCGGACAGAACGTGTTCGACGCGAGCCCCATATGCAGTGTCACTAAGCGCCGTAGATGCCGCTGTCAGAGCTGTGCCACTGCCGTAGGGCTGCCACGTAGATGAGGATGGCTGGCCTTGCGAGTTGTGGCACCAGTATCGAGATAGGAATAAGCGCCTCTCGGGCCATTAATGTCTTCCATTGCATTCACAGCGATGACCTTGTCCTCTTGGATTTACTAGCTCGGGGAGCTAATCGAAAGGACACAGGCATGTAGCCAAGGCAATGTCGCGACGTGCACCGTTGGAGTTGAGAATGAAACGATAGTGAAGTCTTTGACGTGTGGTGTCAGGGTTCTGTCTGGCTCGGCATCAAGAGCCGTAGACGCTAAACGGCCCCCACGGCGCCTAATTGCCAGCCTGGACCCTGACAGGCGGAATCATCCCTGGTTCCCTGCCTGTCAGGGGCCGTGGGGTTGACACCGCTTTTGCTTCATCTCCTCTCCTCGACGAAACCAAGATCGCCAAGTCGATAACAGTTCCAGCAAGTACTCGACTAGTGGTGCGTATCTGCTATAGTTGAACCATATTATTGCCGTGTTCGCTCTCCCAAATCGATGTGCAGTTGTGGATGTATTAGGACGCGGTTAACTACTAGTAATAAGTAATAGCTGAAGTCCGGATTGATGGGGGGTGGTTAGATAACTAGTAGTACTAAATACTTAACCAGTCAATGTTGCCTAAAATAGGACTCAACCCCCAATGATTTGACGCCAAGAGGCCGACAATAGACATAAAGGAGCAGTGGTCATAATGAGGCCGGACCTTTGGATAGAAAAATGCATGCTCTTAAAAGATAGTCGCATGGTCTTACCCCCTTATTTCAAGAGATTCTTAAATGAAACTTGGTAATGTGTGTGACATGCCATCCCTCAAAGTAATAAAGCCTGTGAGGAATATAGTAATAATATATTGTACTATGCTAGTTAATTGGTTGGTTTTACCAGCATATATAACTACCCCTTTCCCACCCTTCTAGTTTTTTTGCAGATTGGCATACAATTGCACGAGGGAGGCCATCGTTGGCCTTTCTATAAGCTTCAAAAAGGGACTCTCACCCTTTCCATATAGCACCCATAGTCCACCAATTCACTACTGTCCCTCAGGGAAATCGCTTAGCGCACTAATGTCCTTCCACTCCTGGAGATCATCAAGAGTCTGAGAAGCAGACTTTGAGATTTCAGTCGTAGCATCACTTCCCAGGGCGAAGAAGCCCGGCAAAGCCCTCCCAGCCGCACATCCCGAGGAAGTAATAACATCGTAGATAACCCCCGCACCCTTAACCGGGTTACCCAACTGTGTGCCATGGAACCCAGCAAGGTTGCTATCAGCCGTTGCATTCATTTGGGCGTAGTCAGGGATCCGTTCAGTAGAACTCGTCGAGGCAAAATTGGCATTGGGCTTTAACAGTTCAGTTCTAAAGAACCCAGGCTCAATAAGACAGTGGCGGATTCCAAAGGGGGCAACTTCATCGGCAAGACCAATCGCCAACCAGCGCAGTGCGGCTTTGGAAGCGTTATATAAGTTACAGCTAGCCATGGGATACCACGCTGCCATCGTGCCCATCGTAACCAGCGTACCGGATTTCTTTTCGCGTAGATATGGGAGCACCGCACGGTATACGTTTAGGGGGCCGAAGGTATTGGCTTGAAACTGGCGAAAAGTATCTTCGGGGGTAACCTCTTCGAGGATTCCTGTCTGAACGTAGGCGGCGTTGTTGACCACTATATCTATAGTGCCATATATCGCGACGATGTCTTTCATAGCCTCCTTGATTTCCCCGAGGGTCTGGTTATGATCGAGCTTGGCGGTGCGTATACCGGTGGAATCATCCAGCTGCAACTTTTCGGGATTTCGTGAAGTAGCGATCACTCGCTGGCCGCGGCTGGCGACATGTTTTGCAAGGAGGAGCCCAAACCCGGAAGATGCACCGGTGATGAGCCAAACTGGAGAAGCCATGCTGGGAGGAAGAATAGGTTCTGGTTGCTTGTTTCGGCTTCAACTGGGGAGATAACGTTCTATCAGCCAGTACTGAACAGACGGAAACGATTGATCATACGAAACAAAAACACCCGGCGGCCATTGCAAACAAATAAATAGTGTCTCGATGCCGTCCTTCGTGCGCCGTCAGCCTCTTCAATCCTTCGACCTTGTAGTTATTGTAACTCTATTAACTCCGTCTATTTCCATTCTCCATCCAAGCTTGATTAACTCCGGGGATTCGCACTCGGGAAACCAGAATGGAGGCTGGCAATGTCGTAGCCCTTGCGTCAAGTGTATCTAAAAATCAGCAGACGCCCTGGTAAAGTTGGCTCAAACTTCGAAGCACAATTAAATAGTTGATGGTGTGGATTAACCCCGCTACTGCTGCCTGATGGACAGGGGTATGGGTCGTAACCGGGCCCGGTTATGCTTAAAAAGCAACGACGGATCAACCAACGATGGACGCAGCGGATTCCGGGACTAACACGGCCTGGAGTAGTTAATAAGACTGTGAGTCATACGCAAGGATCGAAGCAGCTCCACTCGTTGATGCATGACTCTGCTTTTGCTTCGTGCATCGGGAGACCCTGGAGTAAATACTATTATGAACGTGTTATGTCGAAGGTCAAGAAGGGGCGCGGAGTATGAGAAAAGTGAAAAAAAAAGGACTAGACATCAAAGCCATACTCACTAGGTGCAATGTGCATTGGTGAAAATCATCTCTTCCTTCACCTCATAAATGAAAATGAGCTACCCGGGAAGTAGAGTACAACACTTCATCCCAGGCAAGCAATAGTACGTATTGTGTGTACTTTAATCAAATATACGCCGATGTGGACCATAACACTCCATAGCTCACTTGAAGCCTGATTAGATACCAGATGAATATTTTTAAATGTATTTAATAAATGGGTACACCCTGATGTGGAAATCAACCAGATAAATCGAGCTGCATCATCATAAAAGTTGGGAATTGATCCGATTAACAAAAATTCTTATCGCAGGTACAACGTCATACTGTAGTTAACGCAGTTCAAGGTGAAGAGTGAATTATGCCAGGAGTCGCCACTCGGAGAACATGTTTTATACATTGTCCTTAAAGCGTCAAGACACTCGTTCCTTTTCATCTTGCCTTGAAAATTTTCATTATGCCTAATCCCAAGTCAGTTACTGCTTCGTAGGTCAAAATAATACTGGATGACTTGCCTACAAACAGAGATGCCCCAGGGGTATACCTTCTCTGGCGCAGGAACCTCTCCGGTAGCGATCTCCAGATGATAGTACTGATTAAACGGCAGCCAAAAATCAGAACTAGAAGAACCGAAGTCGCGACCGTCGACACAGTAATTGCTGATCCAGGTCTCGAGATCTGCTGACGACAGAAATATGCCGTTTCCGTCGTCGCAATGTGGGGTAATGGATCTGCCGCTGAGGTCCTTTGCTTCGGGGGGGAATTCCGGCGGGCTGTTCAAGGGCCAAAAAGAATAGACAGTACCATCATAATTCGAGAAGGCCGAGCCGAATTTCTTGTTCGAAGGATTGTTGATAGGGTCATTTCCCGCGCAGGAATCCAAAGTTGCACGGAATTGGGCAAGGCAATCCTCGGAAGTTATTTTGGCACCTGTCGTTGACAGTATTCCGATTTTGAAACTGTATGTTTTGGCAGCGGTGGTTTCCGCTGTGATACGGCCGCCTGGTTGGAGGTTTAAATCGTTCGAATTACAGACCTCCAGTGCGGCGCCATATGCCGCATCTCGGTCAATCCAGTTCTTGCCAGCGTATGGGAGGGGCTCGCAGGCTGGTTGTATTCCACTGAGAGGCGTCATGACAAGCGTAGCCCCTTGTGGGTGGTCGATTCTACCGCCGTGCTTGTAATTATGAGGATTGAAGACTGGTTCATTTCCGTCACATCCGTCGGCGATGGTTTGAAAAAGGAATCGGCATTCATCGGCGGCCATAGTAAAATGTCCCGTCCAATGCATCTCAAGTCGAAGCGAATTCTTATTATCTGTGTTGTATTCTTTTCTCGGTCCTTCAATGCTTTGGTCAGCTAACCAACTAGAAGCTCCACAAAAGTCTTCTATTGCAGCAGGGATTGAATCGTGTTCAACATAGTTTCTGCTGCCCAAACCATTGCATTTAGGTGGGTTGTTAGGAAAGCTTGCGGCCAAAAGAATGTTCTGTGCAGCATCCCAGCTGACTGGATCAAAAGACTCAGAATGATCGATCTCTACCAGGGGATAGCATCGGCAGCCTTTGTTGGGATCCATAGTGCACCTGCAAAAAGTTAGTATTTATAAAGGCATTTCGGGTTCTCTGGATGTTTTACAAATTGTCAAAACCGCCTAGGCAGTCGAATTCTTGGCAGATGGGGGCATTTTCATCCTTGTCGCAGTTAAAGTGCCTCTGTACGGCCTTCGCGAAGTTTTCGCTGCTGACTTGAAGTACGCGCCCTACTTCTAACTGAACAGAGACCATAGCGACGGTCAACAGCAAGGTGTTGACTGTTTCTATTAAAGCTCGCATACCATGCATACGGAACATTGCATTGGGAACGGCCTTATATAATTGTTAGTATAAGCAACTAGCAGAGGTGTTGTCATTTACCTGTTGCCTGGCAAACGCAACCAGAACCTCCACCTCGTCATTCCATTGTGGCGCTAGTTCTCGCATATCAGTCACCCCCCCACGTGCTCCGGGTACTATAAGCTGGTTGGCAGGAGCGTCTGGATCATTCATCTGTCGAAGAAGATCGCGAACAGTGTCCGCCCAGCAAGGATCAGGCACAGCAACCCCTGCCAAAAAGGCGTCGTCTCGTTTTCCGAGTTCGATCGCGCTCGCATTGGAAGGCGGATCATCTTGCTCAGTATGATCCTTAAGAGTTTCCCCGCGCTTGCCGTGCGGCATTCGTGAACCAGCAGTTAACGGGCAAGTGTCTCGGTCAAATTAGAACGGCAACGTTGACAACGGAGTTCCTCAACATACCTGGGTTGGACACGCCATTTCCTTCCACAGCTTTTTCTACTATAGAGAGTAGAGATTTGTCGGTAACTTCGATAATTTCCGTGTTCCCAGCCGCGTACCGCTGGATGCGGTGATGTATTGTCACCGTTTTAACGTCAGTTCCAAAGGTTGCTGGGAGTATGTCGGATGCAAAGTCGAAGCTTCCATCCTGTCGAGCAATTAGAGGCAGTTTGGGGGCAGCGGTAATCAACGGCTCGGCGGGAGCAGCGAGGGCGTACATGCCCATCGTTGCCAGTGAGAGCAATATTTGAACAAGGCGTAACATTGTCGAAATCGTCCAAAGCTAGGAAATAAAATGAAATCCCATAACATGCGTGAGAAACACTTCTATGAGATATCAGACATGTGGGCGTATCCGGATCCTAAATAAACCGTCCACTATGGCCCAGGAAGATACTCCACATTCAGGTCTGGCTTAGAGTAGGTAAAGGCCTTACTCAGTACTGTGACCCTATTCTTGGAACTTTGGCTTGACCTAGTAACAGATGCCTGCCATAAATGATAAGCCTACATCCGGGAACAATATGACGGCTGAACATGTTCCCATAGATTGTAACGATGTAACATACCTTTGTGGCTGACTTGATAACTATGCGAACTCAGGCATCTGTGGAACCCGGAAAGATTCCTTTATGGGTCATTCTAATCATCCTTTTTCAGTTGGGCTTTTGGATGTTCGGACAGTTTTTTTTTTTAGCCCTTGAAAATTTCCCTCAAGGCTGATAAACAGTGGTATTCGCGCCTTGTGCGGCTATATTTATGGGGTATTTCAGCCGCAGCGGAACATATCATTAGTACCTAAGATAAGCCTCCGGGCGGAGCGGAGACTTAATCTGGGCGGAGACTTAATTCGAGCGGAGACTTAATTTGAGCGGAGACTGAACCCGGAGCTGACTTTGAGGCTGTGAACGACTAAGTTAGTATAGAGAAAATGGCAGATGCTTGGAGCCGACCAGTCCGTCCTCCGATGAGGCAACGTATAAGACAGATGATGTCCATATCAAGGGGTCCAGATTGTGTGTATAGGAATCCAAACGACTTACTTTCGCTGTGCAATGAATGATGCACCCTCTTTTTGTGATTTTCTTCGGCTTCCTAGCCACCAGCCATGGCTACATCCTCGACCCAGGTTGTACCAGAGACCCAACAATTGAGGCTCTCGTAGTGGCCGGTCTAAACCATGCATTCGACACTGCAAGTGCTGCAGAAGAAGCGTTGAATATGCGTCCATGGAATCGGGGCGCCCATGGCCCCCTCATGGATCTGGCAGATTGGATTTTCAGGGAGGACGGCAGTGCACAACCGAACCAAATGCAATGGCCACCAATTAGTCCGATGGTGGTTTCCTTCCCTAACGATCCGAGAAACAGGCTTGATAAGGCTCGGGACGTTTTCACTCTCATGCTGCTGAGCAGGGATAGGACTGATAGGGAGCAGAGACAGGATTTTGTAAGTCCATTCCAAAAGCCAACTTTATAACCAACTTGAACTTTAGAATAATGTTCTGACTTGCTGCGTAGAAAGTTTTCTGCGATGTGGACCGTTACAAAACCTCGACGCGACATGTTAACAAAGTCTGGGACTCCGTTCTCAGCCTATTTTCTAGCGACGCGCACACTACACAATGTATAGATCCGGCCTTAATGGCATGGACTCGGGTGTAAGTGCACTTTCAGGATATCTTATCTTCTGGCAGAAGCTTATTTTAGGGAATAGGAACTATAGAGGGGTAGGAAAGCCTTTCCTGAAAGCATTGGAATGGCGTTAATGCGACAGCAGCCAGATATATTACAGATTTGTCCAGGCTTCCTCAAGAAAGCAGCGAAATCAAAATTCCCATTTTCAGCCCCGCTGGTAGATTTACAGACGAGGAATCCAAGTAAGCAATTTAAAATTCGCAGGGAGGGTCGGGTTCTTTGCTAACAGATGTGCCAGTCATACTAGGGACTACCATGGATACATACGTATGTCATACTATTATTGTAGAGTTGATGATGTGACAGCTAATGAATGTACCTACCCAGGGGCATTTGATGGACACCGTCCTTCTCCACGAGATGGCTCACACAAATCGGGCCGGGGACCTTGATGACGTCAAGGCCAACGGGGGGGCATATGGATGGAAGAATATTTTGACAAAGACGCCCGCAGACTCAATTAAGAACGCTGGTTAGTGACTTCTGATCTACTTGACGGGGATACAAATTCCATGCTAACGATGACATAGATAGCGTAGCACATTTTGCGATGGGGGCTAGAATGATACTCAGACAGGGCTACAAACCAAACAGGGACGGAAGTCTAACCCGGATGTGATGACACTGGAGGGACATCCCTTTGGGACGCGACAGATGGCAGATAGGTTTTAACCTTGAGATAGAGGATCGGCTTACCTTAATATGTGGCTGGTGTATGGGGCCTTTGCACTTGTGTTTACTATGTTTTGTCTGGCAGTATAACTACCTCATAGTTAATGAAACATTGACTATTTCATACCCCCTATTTTGAACGGTTTATTCAACTTCAGTACTACCCACCAGGTTAAAAACCCAAGGAGAAAAAAGCCACGAAAAAACGAAAAAAGAATCGAAAAAGAATGAAAAAATGAAAACACAGGAGGGGATAGTTAATGACTGACAAAGCTTCGCCTAACTAGACAACTATTAAGTTTAATAACTAGTAAGTTAAGTTAAGCTAAACAAATAGCCTTTAAACTTCGAACCACACCCTTCATAGCATCAGTCAGCGTGCATGAAGAGCAGACGGTGACCCCCGCATCGATCGCTTATAAAACTTTGCTCAGCAGAAAGTGGATAAATAACTGATCCCGACAGGGCAGTATATGAGTCGTTCCTGATGCCGAACGTTCGGATCCTATCCATAAGGGCTCAGTTCTGATACAGTCCAGCTTCAGTCCCCTCAAAATCGCCCGATACTATTCTCCATCCAAAAACATCCAATTACGCACCAGCCATGTCCTTCGTCATCGCCGACAGCGTGCCCTGGCACCAAGGCGAAGAGGCAATGCACAAGCTTATGCATGTCCCATATTCCGAAAACCCCAGCGCTCCATACCTCACCCCAGGCGCAGCATATCTAGCCCAGAAATCTCCCCTGATCGCCCTGGGGACCGTAGACAACCAAGGCCGGCCATGGACAACGCTATGGGGCGGCAACCCGGGCTTTGCGGCCCCAGTCGCGCAATCTGTCATCGGCGTTAGGACTTTTGTCGATAAGAAATATGACCCTGTTGTGGAAGCGCTGTTTGGTGGGAAAGATAATGGAGAGGTGGTCAAGGAGGAGGGAGACGGCCGTTTGATGGCGGGGTTGCCGGTTGATATGGAGAATAGAAGGCGGGTTAAGCTGATGGGGAGGATGATGGGGGGTGCTTTGGCGGGGCTGAAGTCTATGGATCCTGCGGAGCAGGGTAAGGAGCCGGAACATGCTGGAGAGGCGCAGCTGGTTATGAAGATTGAGGAGAGTCTTGGTGAGTTAAGTTCCTTGTTTAAAATGCCGTTGTGCTCTTGGTCATGGCCTCGTGGGAACGGCCTGCGGGGATATCTATTTCATCTGTTCCAGCAAAATAAGCACGGGAGAAAACATAACTCACATTATCTTGGATTCCAATTCTGTTAGAAGATTTACTAACATTTTACACAGGAAATTGTCCAAAGTATATAAGCCGAAAACACATCACACCGGCTGTCCCAACACCTAATTTGATATCAGATTCGCCCGAGCTACCTCCCGGTGCAGTTGAACTACTAAGTCAGGCAGACACTCTCTTTATATCCTCCATCCATGAAAACTCCATGGACACCAATATCCGTGGTGGTCCACCAGGCTTCGTTCGTCTGGTATCAAACGGTCCCGATGGAGCAGTGATTGCATATCCAGAATACTCTGGAAATCGTCTATATCAAACACTCGGAAATATTAAAACCACTCCACTTGCCGGTTATGTTTTCCCCAACTTCGAGACGGGGAATGTACTCTACGTCACAGGGAGAGCCGATGTATTAGTAGGGAAGGATGCAGCAGCTCTCCTCCCTAGATCCAATCTTGCTCTGAGAGTTACAGTGACTGGAGCAAGATATGTTGAAAATGGGCTTCCTTTCCGAGGACAGGCTGGCGACCCATCACCGTACAACCCGCAAGTACGATACCTGACGACAGAGAAGCCGGCTCCGTCTGCTCAGGGTTCAGACAGAACATCCACGACCGCCACACTGATCAAGAAGGAGATACTTACCCCATCCATAGGCCGATTCCGATTTAAAATCTCCGACCCTTCAGCTCCAGGGAAATGGACACCAGGACAATATGCGACGCTGTCGTTTCAAAACGAACTCGATATGGGATACAGTCATATGAAAGATGACGACCCGACCAGCATAAACGATGACTATATCCGTACATTCACTATATCATCTTACCCATCCGGGAACCTCACAGAGTCGGAATTCGAAATCACAGTGCGGAAAAAGGGCAACGTCACCAGGCACCTATTCATGTCGAGCGAGAGGAGTGGGTTGGACATCGAACTCAGGGGTTACGGGGGGGAATTCAGGTTCGAAGACAAGCCTGCAGGTAAAACTACCACTCTCACGTTTATTGCTGGAGGGATAGGAATTACTCCTCTAATTGCTCAGCTTCCCGGTATCGATATCTCTCGACTACAACTGTTTTGGTCAGTTGCCGTGCAGGATTTGGGATTAGTACTGGACACTTACAGGCAGTTTCCTGAATTACCTACATCTACTACACTCTTTGTCACCGGGACAGACCGCGACTTGTCAGAGGAAGAGCGGGCCAATCTAGCATCCGTGTCCGGGTCTGGTACTCGGGTTCATCGTCGTCGACTCGGCCAGAGAGACCTTGATGTTCCACAGGCGGAGGAATGGTATCTCTGTGCAGGCACGGGGTTGAAAGCTGTTGTGCTAAATTGGCTCGCGGGGAAGAAGGTCGTTTATGAAGATTTTAATTATTGACATGTTTGTGCAATCTGTGATAGTCCTATTGTTCTAGAGGTTCGATATATAGAGTGTGCAGGCGAGTATATATTTCCGATTATTTTCCAGAATATGGGCATGAACCAGCCAGAATTGGGTTAATAAAAGAAATGAACCCCCAATGCAATAAATATCATCATAAAAAGGGGCACCATTTGATATTTTCTCCTGGATACACCTTCACAGGCGAAGTAAATAAATAGGGGATGGCGGGCTATGACGCGCCAGTGCGTCTGCCTCAAATCCATCAACCACCAACCTCAAAAAGCCGACAAGCTCTCCCAACACCCAGCACCACACAACGAGATAAACATCCAGCCACCGGATTATACGCATGCATACACTGTCCGGCAATTGAAACCCCAATCTGCGCTCTACTCTCCTCGCCCATCATGTCCTACGAAGGTACGATACAAATATACCCCTCCACCACCACCCCCTCTCCCCGCCACCATACAAGCTACAAACACTCCCACCAGAGCTATATTTATTTACATAACATCCCTCCATTCCTCTCGAAGCCATGAAACCACCCAGCTAACCCCAGAACCCCCTCACAGTCGAACACTCCACAACCCCGGCCTCCTCCACGCCGAACCGCAACAACAACACAACCCCCCGCCCCGCCGCCCGCCGTCCAGACCTCTCCTCCTTCTTCGCAACCCTCTCCGAAATCACACCAAACCCAAGCGAAACGCGGACGCGACCTTACGCCGTGCCCGTACCGGGTGATGTGGCCGCCGCGTACCGCTCGCTCGCCGAGGCGTTGAACATCATGCGCCACGAGACCGGCGATGAGGGGTTTCCAGTCCATGACGGGCGGGATGAGGGGTTGGGAAATGTCACGGATGAGGATGCGACGGGTGGCGCGGGGCTGTTGTCGAATATGATTAGTTTGTTGTTGAGGGAGGCGGAGGCGCCGCCTAGGGAGGTGGAGGGGGTTGGGGAGGGGTTTTGTGACGGTGAGCTTTTTTACCCCCCCTTGACCTGGTTAACTACGGAGTAGTAGTTGAATAATTATGGTTTCTGCGTTAAAATATATACGTTGTTGGTTTTTATTTTTTGCGAATCTCGGTTTTCAATCCAATTCTCTCCCTCCGCGCTATCCCACTGACATCACCATCTATCCATCCATAGCCCTCGACCGCGTCCCTGTCTCCTCCCTAAAACCGACCCAATCCTGCCCGATCTGCAGCAACCCCTTCCTCGACGACCCATACCCGCTCGTCGTCAGACTACCATGTCATACCTCGCATTTGTTCGATCTCGAGTGCGTGCGTCCCTGGCTCAGACTGCGCGGGACTTGTCCGCTAGACCGCACGGACTTCGGGAAGAAAGAGCGCGAGAAGGAGAGGGAGAGGGTTGAGCGGTTAATGAAGAAGGGGAATGGGGAGGGAGATGAGGATGATGAGGAGTGGGATGGGATGTATGGGTAGTTTCTGGTTGAATGGGATGTCGAGTGGGAAGAGGGGAAGGAGGGTTTTATTATATATTTTTGTTTTGTTTTAGGATTCAATTGCATTCGTGCATGGAGTTTTTTATGTGATTATTTTATTTGATAGGATTTGTTTTTGCTTATTTTCTAATTTCGCAGTTTCGTAGTTGGCAGTTCTGGTTTATGTCAAATTGGAGGCTGCTTCACATTTGCTTTATCCCGGAAACTGGGAGAATGATATCAATCTAAAGTATTTGAATTCTGAATCTATCTCATAATGCGCTTTTGATCCATGTAGATCATACTGATATCTGGCACAAATGTCTATCAGATCTTGAGAAGACCACCCACATAAATAAACCAACACAAGCCCGCTATGCCATGCCGAATAAATCACACAAACCCCCAAGACAAAACAAAATACTCCTATATTCAAGTTCCCTTATCGCCCTCAGCTAAATAACTCCACGTAACAAAGCCCTGGGTATTATGCCGAATAGCACCACCATCGATCGTCCCTCGATCGTCCGAAAAGGCTCAAAAGAACACACTCGATCCACATTTATAGTCCTACTTCTTCGAAGCCGGCGCACCCTCCACATTCCCCTGCGCATCCTTCTTGGTCCTTATCGCCAACTTCCCCTCATTAATCACAGCCTCATACCCGCGCTTCTCCAACACGCCCCCCTCATCCTTCACCACCTCCCTCGCCTCCAATTCCTCAATGACCTTCTGATTCTCCCGATTCCCCTCGAGCAAAAACTTGAGACAAAGCACCGCATGCTCCTTAATGTACGGATTATGCGCGTCGAAGTTCGTGCAGGACAGGATCGTCTCGAGACCGCCGTATTTGCGGATCTGGTTCTGTACCTCCGGACACTGCCAGACGAGTGAGGAGAGGACGAGAACGACGAGCTTTTTGAGATTGCGCCATTCGAAGTCGGATGGGTCATCGTTGCCAATTGGTGGGGATTGCGCGCGTGAGCCTGCGCTGACGGTGGCTGCGTCGGCGGGTTCGGGGTCGCTGGGGTCGTAGGGCCGTTCGACGGCGACGGGGACGTTGCTAGCGCCTTGTGATGCGTCGCGTGCTGGTTGGGCGGTTGCTCGGGAAGCTGCGGCGGCGGCGGAGTTCATAGAGTTTAGTGATCCTTTGGGGATGCTAGCTTCTAACTCTTTGATGAGGGTGGCTAGGTCGTATACGATTTCCCATTGGACGAGTAGATTTTTCCATCCTGTGTTTTCTGTGAGGACTGCGAAGAATTCGAGGAATTGGTAGACTCCCTCGTATACGCGCTCCATGTCCCAGAGGTTTAGTGGGAAGTCTTCGGGACGGGCGTGGCCGGCACGGATTTGGCCTTGGAGGTAGATTAGAGCGCAGGTTTCCGGGATGATGTTCCCACGGAAGATGGTGAAGATGTAGCGGACGGTCAAGACGTCAACCTTGGTGACAGGGACAGAGCTTCGGCCAGTTGGCGTTTCAGTCGTAGACGTGATGTTGGGAGGCGAATACTTGGCCCGGAAAATGTGGGTGAGAATCTTAATAACAACTGCCTGGGCTGGGGAGATGATATCCTTGGCTTGGCCGAAATCTGAATAGGCGTGAGACATCAGACCGTTCTTGAGGACGGCCTCCATGATCTGGACCATCATCTTGAAATAGAATTCGTCGTCCGGAAGGTCCCAGGCAGCGATGAAAATTAACAACTCCCGGAGAAGGTTTCGGCCAGTCTCTTGGGCAAGGAGAATATGACAACGGACTGCTTGCATATTCTTTGATCCTGTCCTCTCGCCGCCCTTTAGGCCGAAACTGTCGACAATTCCTGCCTGGATGATCATGGGAAGGGCTTCGATTTCGGCAGGTCCCAGAACCAGTGGGATATCGGTGAGTAAACCACGCTGTTGGTCCCCTGGACGACCTCTATAATCGTCATCCTCATCCTCATCGTCCTCCTCTTCATCGACGCTGCCATCCGCAACAGCCTCTAGGCTACGCGAGTCGTCGTCGGGGGGCATACCATGGCCATCCACCGACTCATAGTGCAGCTCCCCATTCGCCATAATTGGCGAAGACTCCTGCAACCTAGCCATGAGCTCATCTTTCGCCTCCTGTAGCGTTTCCGCCGCTGACTGAGGTGAGCGTGACATGGCAGTGTCTTCGGGAGTAACTGGGGCATCGGTTGCCGCAATAGCGCCATACTCCTCCAGATCAGGGAGGTCAGTCCAACATGTGCGTGGATAACCCGTCGTTGCGCTCCGATCTATGCTCAAAATTGCCTTTTTCCGTGTGGGTTCTTCCTCGTCGAGAGCGCCTCCGCCTTCATGGTGTCGGTCCTTCAAATCTGCCCAGCCATCCACTTTGGCTCCCAAGATTGCAGTAAGCGCAGCACGGATTTCTGTCACTCGTTCCGGGTCCTTACCCATTTGTTGAATTTCTTTTAGATTCCGCCCGAGAAGCTTCTCCATGTGGTCTTTTATGTTGGCCAGTAATAACATGGCCGCCTCCTCCTTGATAGATGCTGGCTCTCTTGGGAAAGTGGAGATTGTCTCCAGCAATAGGTCCTCTGCGGTCTGGTCGTAAAGGGTTCGAAGGGGTGGGTTGACAAGTCGTTCGCCCGATCTGACAACCGGTGCAAGTCCCTGCGCAGGGGAGTTTGCGATATCCAAAGGTTCCATTGGTGTAATTATACTTGATTCGCCATTTTGATGGTAACCAAACAGGTCCAACCACAAAACCAGCTTCCGATGTTCGTTGTGCATAATAAAGTTGTGGAGAAATTGCAGACAGGTGATGAGCAACCGTTTGTATAGGTTGACAACCTTCTGCCATCTTTCTTCGTTTCTTGCATTGCTTTCACCATCATATCCCCTCGCCGTTACCCTCACACAGGTATCAATAAGCAGTAGTATTCGTTGATCGAATCCTTTCTCCGCCGCGAGATTCTGGGCTTTTTTCGTCGTAGCGAGGAGGTTACGTGCAATCGTACAAAGATCATTTAGGCGTTCAATATCTTTTACCAGCGAAAAATAATTGTATGCTATGAGGTTTGACGAAGATTCATCACAATTTCCGGGGGGGGCCAGCGATTGCGATTCGAGGACAGGGATAGCTTTGCTTAATACGTCGGTGAGGCCTTGCCATATTGCAGGTGAAAATCCTAGATTCTGCCTATTCAGGAGTTAGATAACTGTATTCTCGATATAATCAACCCCTCCACAGGCAGCGGAAACTAAAGTGCGGAGCAATGAGAGCGGGGAAGCGTTTCGTACCTTACTTCACTCTCTTGGTGGCTCTTATATAAAATTTGTTTCCCAGCAAGTAACATATGCTCCAGCCGTTTATCATCGATCATCCCACGCGTCTCATAGTGGCTCAAAGTTCCCGCCAGTACCACCTTCAGCAGCAGTTCGGCGGGGGTACATTTGGGCCCGCCCTGGCCGCCAGGACGCTCTGTCGTCTCCGAAGTCGGGGCTGTAGACATATTAACAGGCGCGCATGCAAATCAGTATCCTCCGGAACTTCGAATATTTTAACTGCAAATCAGCGCAGGCAAGTCAAGACATGAAGCTGAGGAGAGAAAAAGTTTACAAATCGAAGTCGATGGACTGATGGATTTGTGGTCTTGGCGTCAAGTGGAGATACGTTGTTCCGTTATCAGATCGAGCGCTTATTAATCTATACAGACGTACCCCCTCGTTTCCTTTTGATGGCCTCGCAGGGAAGCCAAGCTATTATACGGCCTCATGGCAGTTGTTTGGTTAATTAGGATGTGTCTAGCATACAAAATACTCCGATCTATCACCGAAGCTTCCCCAGTGCATCCCTCAGGTTCGACCAAAACCCAAGATCATAAATATTGTCAACATCCCTCAAGTTCCTCACTCTGCGCCATCGTAAATCAACGGCGGAATCCGGATCCCCAGGCTGTTCTATTGAGGTACACTCCCTCACTAACCTGAATCCAACTCTTGGTGGCTCCCCATCATCCGTGAAGATCAGCGTCTGGTCAGCCTTGACCGGCCATAGAACATCCGGTTCGACTATGTCGGCATCTGGGTGATTTTTCACGTATATTTCAGTGCGTTTGGCCTTAAACACGAGACCATCAACGATGTCGTCTCGCCAGTCGGCCCATTTCGAGCTCTCGTTAGTGGTCATGCCGCTCCAGATCAGGTAAACGTGGTAGAGGAACATTGCGGACGGCAGTGGTGTGGTTAACAACGCCATCAGGAAGATCGACCCAACAAAGATATCGTCCGTGATTGCAAGACCCCAAAACTGTAAATACATTGCCCAATCTATTCCCGTGCTCCAGTGCCTGGAGTGTACGGCGGTAGGAAAACTGAGGACGAGGGCCTTTTGTAGACTTTGATCAAGTATCCCGTATCCCAAGAAAGTTCCGTACATGAGCAATACAGACATTGATAGCAGCAATGCTAAAAAGTAGCCGTAGTTGTTCTGGCCGACGCAATTTTTCAGCCAGATGCAATGGTGATCGTGTCTTGACACGCACACATTACAAATGCTACAGTGCTTGCTTCGAGGAGGTTTCAATGTGTGACAGGTTCGACATACATATCCAGGATGGAATAATACCCGATCGTATGGATACAATCGCATATGTTCCGGAAGGTGTTCCCGGGTGATTGTCGAAGTGGTAACCACAGCCAAGTATAAAAACAAAAATGGGACGACTATGGCTACCGGGATAAAAAATTTATGGTGTGTCTCAATTCTTGGCCATATTGCCGGAACAAACGCTATCTCTGCGCCCGCCAACAATACCAGGAAGAATATCTATATCTAGGTTAGTCGCTGACGGGGACATAATTACAGGGTCATGATATCCACGTACTAGGACCAGGGGATGATTCTCCTTCTGCAAATAGTTCCCAGTACGCCCACCCCATCGGGAAACTCGGCCACCAAACACCGCCGTATCTACCAGTCGAAGAAACTTAGGAAAACTGATCCAAATCAGCCGATGGAGAAACCCGACGGGGGTTTTCCTAAATCAAAATCAGTGACTTAAACTCTGCCAATCTCTCTCCATAATTATAGAACAACGTGTAAATCTGATGCAAAAAGCACAGTAATGTGACCTCGCATGCACCCGATCAAAAATCCTAGCCAAGTGCAGGCCAGATTATAGTTTTTCCATTACCAGGTAGTGGCAGTAGAGATCCTGAACACACTGTTCCATATAGAGGAATATAGGGGGTTGAGGGGTGGTAGAGGCAGTAGGGGTGATAGGTTGAAAGGTAATACAGATGGTAGAAATGATGGGAAGATTACGAAATAATAGCGAGGTAGAGAGCAGTAGAGACAATAGGAGTAATAGAGAGAGATAAGGGGTAATAGGGGCTGTAGGAATGATGGGGGGCAAGAGGTAGTAGTGGCTGTAAGAGGTGATAGGGAGGTAGGGGGGTAGGGTGTGGGAGGAGCAATAATGGTGAACTTACCTCAAGGCAGGCAGCCGCCCAAATAAAACGACAAATACGAAAAAAGATAGCGCAAACACGGCCGCTGCAACAATGTGGAGAGCTCCCATTCTGTCCTGACAGCCTGTTCAACCTCAAAATAGATAGCTGACGAGAGATGTTGTCTGCGGCTTAAATCGACGTTTCAGCCCCAGCCGTCGGAGTTAGTATCTGCCGCATTCGGCCTCGGACAAGATAAGAGCTCTTATCATCACGTGATATTGCTTGGCTCCCAGTTCGCGGCGCGACTACTATCCATTGCATCCAGAGCTCCGAATCATGAACGTTTCTCATTGCATATTTCTAGTTTCGTGTCGCATTCTCATATAGCCAGTATGGCGGATGCTGATATCGTCTATACTGGCGTCTCTGGTCCAGACCACGCATCCGGAAGCTTGTTCGGGGGTACAAAGTTCTGGTTGTCAAAAGCACTTCCACAAAGATCATGGATGAGACAGAGAATCGAAGTGAGTGGATAGATACATACTATAGTACCTTCCGTGTTTTGGTTCAGCGTGGAGTCGACTAACAAGATTTTAGGATAACGGTGGCAAAGTTGTGATGCTGGAAAAGGACGCGGATGTTCTTCTTGTTGACTATATGAAAAAGGGGGATCATCCACCCGGCTCGTTCGTAGAACTCATATTTCCTCACTGATTTTATTGCCCGGTTTATAACATGTTGATAGAATCTCCTACAAATACGTTGAAGACTCGCTCAGCAATGGGAAACTAGGGAACCGTGAAGACTACCGCGTTGGGAATCGTCCTGGTCAGGTCCGGCCGGCGGGATCAAGCACAATACGCCAAAAAACGCATAGACTACCCTTTAGTGCGAAAGATGATCAGATATTATATGACTGGGTAGATAATTGCAAGCAGAAGGACGCGAAACTCAGCGGAAACAAAATCTATCAGCAACTCGAAGAGCAGGCACGTAAATTTCAGCTCCTTCAGATGCATATGCATATAACTAATACAAAATTCACTCAGCATCCGCATCATACTTGGCAATCCTGGCGTGATCGCTATGTCAAAACTCTTAGGGACCGCCCTCGACCAGTTACAGCAGAACGACATCGAAGCAACTCAGCAGTTGCTGACCGAGCAGCAAATGCTAGACCCGGTGACCGGACAGCCAGTCCATCTCGAAGAGTCCCACCTTCAAATTTGAGCAGAAGGTATGAAGGATTCACTAGAGAGGATAAAGAAAAACTGCTCGAGGTGGCCAAAGATATTTTGAATCTCGAACCTAGCAAAGTGGACGAGGCATGGGAAGAGTGGGCAAAAGATGTACGATATTCGAAAACCACCAGCTTAACCATTTGTTATTCCAACGCATTAATCGTTTGTTGCAGGTTGAGAGTGATAAAACAGGTGCAGAATGGAAATCATTTTTCAACGACATTGTTGAACCTGAATACAGAGCGAAAAAAGCCGAAATGCGCCCATCTCGTCGCCCTCCTCCAGCACAGCACCTAGAAACTGCCTCTACCACCTCAACAAATCGATCACAGGAAACCATACTATCCATACGTCCCGAAAGGCGCGAAAGGTCTAGAGAGCAACGTGGCAGTACTAGTGAATTAACAAATGAAAAAAGGCGCCGTAACACGGCAGATATCCCTTCTTCAGATTTCCAGACCGACCTATTACAAAGGAAGAAAAGGAGAGCCACAGAACACGTGGCTCAAGAACGAATATCCCCATCAACCACCAGCGAGCAAAGCAGACGAAGGTCTCCTATTTCGAAATCCATTTCCTCCAAGGATTCCTCCGCCCAAAAATCCGTCCACGAAAGGAATACTCTTTCAAAATCCAACTCTCCATACCCCGCTCAAAAATCGAAATCCGCTTCCGTTTCCCGAGTTCTCTCTACCAGTACCTCCACATCCGCATCACACGACAAATTTGAAACCGCGCCTCAATTCCAAGACACAAGGGAGGAAGAAGACGGCGAAACACAATACGACACACCTGTAGAACCCGCCCATCCATCACACAAACCACAGCCCTCCAGAACTGAACGCACGATACCCGTTTCCCCTCCACCCGCCGGTGAAGACAACAACAACAATCACAGCCAAAACGCAGTCCAAAAGATCGACTCCTGGATCACCACACGAACCACCGGCCGCAACGCAATCAGCATCAACCAAGCCCTCGAAGCACTCAACTGCACATGCATGAACTTCGATCTGGCGGACGCCGTCCTCAAACGTATGAAATCCAACAAGGATGCCATCATCCCGGATGACATGAGGGGCGTCTGGACGAAGCAGGATGATGAGCGTTTGCGCTCGCCAGATTCGAGAAACGTCATGCGTCTGCTGGAGAAGCACGGGAATGATCTGTTTAAGGAACGGTTTGGCTATCTCATGACCTGCCAGAACGCTGAGTTGGATATGGGCGGGGAAGGGCAGGAGGGCGGTGCGGTGCAGGGGAAGGGGAGGGAGAAAGGGCGGGAGGCGGTATTGAAGAAGTTTGGGGTAGTTGACGTATAGTGCTTTTCCCTTTTTTGAAAAAAGAAGAAAAGGCCTCTTGGCCTTTGTCTTTTGATATCCAGCGGTTTTGTTTGGTGTTTGGAGAGGTTCGATTTTTGGGTCCATTGGCAATGGGGTGGGACGGCGAAAATGCATGTGGTCAATAAATATCTAGGCGTATTGTTTCGTCTTTTCATGAAAATGGAGTTAACGACATGGTTAATGGATATTCCTGTCAGGTTGATATACCAGATTATAACCAGCATCGTTCGCTTCAATTAATAAATCAAGCGCATTTTCCGCTCACCCTACATATACGACAGCTTTGAAATAAGATAAAATAAAAGATATTTGAATAGAAATGACAGGAAAGAAGAGTAGAAACAAGAAAAGCAAGTCAGGCACAACAATGAGGGCTGAATGAAAACAAATACAAATCAGTTTCCCTTATCAAAAAAAAAACTACCCTTCTGAGCGGGGAAGTAGAAAACTCTTGTTGTTAAACGAAACGATCTCTCTGAAGGATAACGATAGGAATACGAAAACAAAAGACACAATGAGGAGGATTTTGTTATGAGCCCCGCATCATTGACCACTCATAAATAGCGATACACGCCTGAAGGATTCATTTTTCCCCTTTTGGTGCTTGTAACGCCAGACGTACAGTAAAGCCTTTGCTACTTCGGCGTGGGTTCATCGCACTAAGAGTAGGAACTAACCCCCCGACATCCCTTGGTACAAAACGAAAGAGAAATGGCCCGATATCCAAGACAACGCCCCAGTTGGTTAGCTAGTAGGTGAGACATAAATAAAGTAGCGCCACCGTTAATCGTAGCTCTGGACTAACCGTCCTTGAAAACTCTGAAGTTGATGTCAGTATTGATGGGGTTCTAAGTAGCAAAATCAACAAAACTCACAGGTGATTTTCGTAGAATTGCAGCATCTAGTTTATCTCGTCAGTGTCTAGTCCCGTCAGGTGTTATCTAAGAATATCAATATCCGTACCTTCTGTGGACACTTCTCATAGCATTGTTGGATTGAGATCTTGGCCTTTATTCCGTTCTCCCATTCGAGGTATACGAATAGATTTCCCGAAGGCTGGTCACGCATTATGGTATCAACCGACTTAACATACGGGTCCCAATTTTTCCCCTTTGGCTTCCACTCTGCTTCTTTACCTCCCGTTTCGGGAGTCGCTCCCTCGGTCGAACCGCGGGCCTTTTTCGACTTTTTGCTAGCGGACCTATCCGGGGTGGAGGTAGAAGATTCGGCGAGAGACTTTCGTTTCTTTGATGGTTTCTCTGGGCGTCCGCCTATCAAGGCGAAATATTCGTTGAGCGCATCCTTTGCGCCGTCACTACATACTTGTCAGGACCAATGCGCTGGGAACAGTGAACAGGTAGGGGTGTATACAGGTTCTCCTCTGGCTCCAGCGTCTGATCCTCGGGGTTCTCGTAGCCCTTCCATTTTACTTGGAACATCGGGACTCCCTAGGAACGTCGTTAGTGATATGTCCGACAACGGAAGAGGCGGATTGCGAGAACGAACACTCTTTGTAAACTCATGTCCCATGATCTTCTCAACAACATATCTGCAAGAAACAGCACCCCATTAGAGTCCATCATTTCCCCTTCATATTGACCTTGCTTACATGTCTTCCTCGTCTCCGCTCTCGTCAGACTCTTCATTGTCGGCGTCCTTCTTTTCGTCGACGTCCTTAAAGGGAATCGATTCCCCTCCAGATTCGTCATCGCTATACACAACGGCGGCTAGAGGTAAAGTCAGTATCAGTCGCACGGCCGGACAACGGTCAATTCATCCAGGCGCATCAGGAAACTCACGAGGCATGTTGTGAAGTGATGTCTGTGTGGAAACAGAAAGGCTCGGAACTATGCGCCTGAGACGAAAAATGCGTCCAAATCGGTATCACAAGGCGCCGCAGGAACGTAGCAACTCAGATGCCTTCAATAATCACGAGCAATGAGTGTGTGGGCGGGTTCTCGAGCTTGAAGTCAGGCTTGGGCTGGGGCGAGTTGATGAAGTCGCGAAAGATCGCGTGTTGACCGTCCAAGCACGCTAAACCGTGTTGGGAAAAGAGCTTCACTAGCGCCAACCAGGCCTCTCCAGAATTTATTCCACTCGTCAACGGAGCGTTTGGTGAGATATCAAGCAGCCAACTCGCCCTCACTCGCGCTTCTGCTCTCCCCGGTCCTCTATTGTCCAGAATTGCTCTGCTTGTGTCTCTCTACGTCCGTCCGCCTCGACCCCTGGAGTCTTTTACTCGAACAAGTTTCGCCGCCTAGCGGTCACATCTCAATATGGCCATGCGTATGTGCCCCTCACCCGAAGCTCAAGTGTTGACTGACACCCATGCTAACTTGTCCTTTTGGATTAGAACTCGATATGTCCCAAGGTATATTGCCTGCCTGCCTTGTCCACCTATCTAGAGCCAGCAATTCTAACAATCCCGTGTAGCCTCCGTGGTGAAGGACGAACAAGGACGGCCGTTTATCGTTGTTCGAGAGTACGTCAACGCTATTAGGAATTCCCTTTTCGTAAAGAATAAGTCGGATAGGGTCGTTGACATGCGGATTACAGTCAAGGAAAGAAGAAGCGACAAAGCGGAACCGAAGCGGTTAAATCACACATTCTTGCAGCGAAGACCGTTGCGAGCATAGTGAAGACGTCCTTGGTACGCATGCATACCTCTACGGGCCGCTGCCAGCAACGTATGCTAAAGATGTTAATAGGGTCCCCGTGGGTTGGATAAAATCCTGATTTCCCCTGATGGTGACATCACCGTCACAAATGATGGAGCTACCATTCTCTCGCAGGTCCGTACCTGACCCCCAAATTTTACCCATATGCCCTCAGCCCTTAACATATGGCTATAGATGGAAATCTCCAACAATGTTGCAAAACTTCTTGTCGAGCTATCGAAATCCCAAGACGAGGAAATCGGTGATGGAACAACTGGTGTCGTCGTCCTGGCGGGAGCACTCCTAGAGCAGGCCGCAGATTTAATTGACAAGGGAATCCACCCCATAAGAATAGCGGACGGGTACGATCAAGCGTGTGAGATAGCTGTTGCCCATCTGGACAAGATCAGTGACGAGATCAAATTCTCGCGGGACGACCAAGAAAACCTAATCAAGGTTGCCAAAACTAGTCTGGGAAGCAAGATGTAGGTTTACACGCACCATCAATCTCGAAAACTCTTGTTTGGTGCTGACTTTATACAGCGTTTCGAAAGCACATGATCAATTCTCAAAAATGGCTGTGGATGCAGTTCTTTCCGTCGCAGATTTGGAGCGAAAAGACGTTGACTTTGAGCTTATCAAGGTTGATGGAAAGGTTGGCGGTGCGCTGGAGGACTCTCTTCTTGTCAAAGGTGTCATTATCGATAAAGACTTCTCCCACCCCCAGATGCCGGATGAAGTCAAAGACGCCAAACTTGCTATTTTGACATGCGCATTCGAACCCCCCAAGCCCAAGACCAAGCACAAGCTCGACATCACCAGCGTGGAGGAGTTCAAGAAGCTTCAAGCATATGAGAAGGATAAGTTCACAGAAATGATCGCACAGCTCAAGGCAACTGGCGCCAACCTCGTCATTTGCCAATGGGGATTTGACGATGAGGCAAACCACCTTCTCCTTCAGAACCAACTCCCAGCCGTCCGATGGGTGGGTGGCCCAGAAATCGAGCTCATTGCCATTGCTACCAATGGAAGGATTGTTCCACGTTTCGAGGATCTGAGCGCTGAGAAACTCGGAACTGCGGGTATTGTACGCGAGATGAGCTTCGGCACGACCAGGGAGAAGATGTTGGTGATTGAAGAGTGTGCAAACACCCGGGCTGTGACTGTCTTCCTCCGCGGCAGTAACAAGATGGTGAGTTGGCTATTTACACTGTTCTTCAAAAATACAGGTATCGATTCAAGTATTAATTTGCTTGGTTCACTAGATCATCGATGAGGCCAAACGATCACTACACGATGCCCTTTGCGTTGTTCGGAATCTTGTACGAGACAACCGTGTTGTGTATGGAGGCGGTGCTGCCGAAATTGCATGCTCCCTTGCCGTCGAGGAGGCTTCCGTCAAGGTACTTATGTCCACGTGCAAGCACTAGCTCAACGTATATCGACTAACCTATATATAGAGCCCTGGCCTCGAACAATACGCTATGCGCGCGTTCGCTGATGCGTTGGACGCCGTGCCTATGGCCTTGGCAGAGAACTCCGGCTGGAGCCCCATCGAGACTCTCGCCTCCATTAAGTCTCGTCAGCTCAAGGAGAACAACTCCAGACTTGGTGTCGATTGCATGAACACTGGAAGCAATGGTAAGTCTATTCTATGAATTGTACCCCTCAGTGGACTAGTACTAATCATTGCCGTAATCTTTAAAGATATGCGGGACCATTTCGTCATCGATCCCCTGATCGGGAAACGCCAACAACTTCTCCTTGCCACGCAGCTTTGCCGATTGGTGTTGAAGGTACGACACCCCCTATAATCCGAAACGTAGATCCTCCGCTAACTCTTTAATTCTTTCTCAGGTTAACAACGTCATTATCGCTGGTGATGACGAAGAATATTAGATGTCGTTACTTTTCAACTCCATCGCAGTCTTGAGCATGCGTGCATCTATCTAATGCCGGTATAAGGGAGGGAAAAGTCAACAAATAACTTTTGTCTTTTTTTTGAGGCGACTTATGGTCAGGGTTCTTGCATCATGTTGTTGTAATTAGAACGATATACAAAAATAACTCATGCAATTGTGATAGAATAATGGAAATTTTATACCATGCCAATTCGAAACGTACCGCAGCTATACCCTTGTTTATGTTCCAAGTGCTCATAGTCCCCGTCCAGACGGACACTTGGATGTACGATTTTTTTTATATATCTCATCGTTTCCCTCCGCTACAGTCATGGCATAGCCTTCTAGATCAATCGTATACGGCACCCCGGCGCACAAGGGCATAATATGCATTGTCCCGCCCATCACATAGACGCAGTTCTAAAGCAAACAAACTCCCCACGATCGCAGTCATCGTCATCCAAGACCCTATCTATCCCATCTATCACCCCTTGGCTCAAATAAGGTCAAATTCCGTAACCACCATGGACCTCAAGGAGAACTATCTGTAGCATGGTTCCCCTCGGAACCCAAGCCTTAAAACGATACAGAACAAACCAACCCCTCCCCTTCCCCTTCCCGAGGTCGTGTATGAAACTACAATGAATAGTAGTATTTTCCTAGTAAACCCATCCTTCCTCCGTTTTACATCTTACCATTACCATTGCGTACATACGTACCACGCGCCTCGAAACGCAAGCGAAGTACCGATACCAATACCCCCTCCCCTCGTCTTCAGTACCCATTACATCCTTACGTAGATACATACTGTACATCCACAGCCATCAAGCTCACATCCACTAGCGCGGAAAAGCAAACGAAAACCCAACTCCAAACACAATACAATCCTCGACCAATATCCTGTATCTAATAGCGATCTCCGAAACTCGCTTAGTACTCGTTAAAGTTTCACCCCGGATCCCCAGGAGTTAGTCGTTCGATTGGTAAATTTGACTTAAGTCTCGTTTGCTATTTGCCGTGCATGGCGTTGCTGATAATCTCGGGCTGAGAAGCTGCATTCTCGCTCGGTTCTGGGGCAGGAAACAGGGGGGCGTGCAGGGACCAAGGGCTCTGGGGGGTGAAGATGGGAACGGTCCGCCTGCGGAAAGGATCTCGTTGATCGTCATTGCTTCGTTCGGTAAATATCACTTCATGTCAATGCATGCGATACAAGCATTGCGGTGGAGATATCCCCGTTGGGCCTATCATTAGACGGGGAGTTTCTGATAGATGTGGGCAGTGTGGGCTATGATTTGGGACGTAATCATGGTGCATTCGCCTCTTCCAAACGGGCGTGAATGTGTAAGGGGAATGCACTGTACCGCCCGTCCCAAACTTGGGAGTGTCGCCTCCCACAATTCGTGACTTTGAATAAACAATAGTGACTCGATCACCACCGCCGGTGTCCCTGCGGTCGGCCATGTAAGGGGCACCTATTGTGGGGGTAAGAGAAGCCTGAAGTTGGCCAGCGAGAAATAGCCTTTCAGGCACGGAATGAAGACTCGGCAAGTGCCCGGTTGATCGAGCTTCGGGGGCGATCTGCTTCTCGAAAGCCAATCGAAGCCCGCTTTCCTCTTCGAGGTGGTTGAGGCGACCAAAAGCTTCCTCCTGTTTTGCTTCCTCACTTACCGCTCTTACTTTTCTTGCCCTGCCCGGTTGGAAAACTAGGAACAGAAAGACTTTTGAACTCGAATTTAGCCGGAGAGAAAGAACTATCCATGCAGATACGAGGAGTGATAGGGGGTGAGATCTTCGCGGTTGGTTGCCGGCCTTGCTGTGGCGTCACGCGTGTGATGTTCGGGCATGTAAATCATTCCTTCTAGATATTCTAGGGCCCATGATTTGCGGGGGAGAATAGGCTATCACCATGAGGCGCGGCTTAGCGAGCTCTTGATTCCGTTTGGCATAGTTGTGCAAATCTCGTTCCATCTCGATTTCCGGGGTAAAGAGCGTTTTGGCTAAATATTCGATTTTACCAACGTAATATTGGTTATTTTTGTCGCGAGTTACCGTTTCCGCCCTCGAAAGTCGTCATGGGGTCAGGTTTGGTGATCATCATCTGTGTCTTGTTTCTTCCCCCATTGAACCCGGGGAGGAAACCAGCATTCTCGCGAAATCTATTTCTTGTGATAAAGAAAACAAATCGGACATTTTGAAAATCCAGTTTACCACATGCTTGAGCATTTGTGACTGTCCCTGTTTCGAGGTGTATTTTGAAGCTATTCGGGCGCGCTCCAGCTCCGCAATTCACATATCTCCAACGCGTGGAGTTTCCCCAGATTAAACTTTGTATTCCGTACTGTCCAGTCATACCCAGATTCTTCTGTCAACGTTTGGTAACTCAAGGCATAGTACTGCAGCTAGGATCGTGGCCTACATTGTTGCGCACACGGGTGGTTTGCAAGTCCAATTGCCGAGCGCTGGCCAGCAGCCTCCTTGACCTGGATTATCCCAGACGTCAGGCCACTGACCCAAATCCTGTCATACCACAAATCTCCTGGATAAAATGCTCTCGAAGCATCGCGGAACCTGATGTCGGAACCTGATGTCGGAAACTCCGACTCGCATCCCCTGTTGTCGGATGTGCCGTGCGCAGCAATGGTTTGGAATCGCCAACCCGAGTTCCATATTCCAAGGCCAAAGCACGAAGAATGCAGGAGGAATTGCACCGTACCGGCACCGAGGCATGGCGTTTCGAAGACTCTTCCTTTTGCGGTTAAGATAAAGACATGGAGGTGGGAGCAAACTTTCCCACGTGTTGCGGGATGTGGGCCGGGCCGTCGCGTGTGCGGAGCCGATCTAAGCGCGTGGTCACGACGTCAACCCGCGTCTATCCGTCCTGATCATATTGCGCCTGCTTTGCTTCATGTCTCCTTTCTTCTGCATATTGTCTTGACAGGACCAATTTGATATGAAGAAGCATAAATGCAGGCCACCGTCCCGCAGACTAGAGTCCCCCCCGCGGAATCGCAATGCGTTGATTTAGAGAACGACCTGGGTGCTAGTAGCCATGAGTCAACAATTGCCGACTGGAATTCATCGCAGCTATTCTTAGACAGAATATGCTCCTCTATTAGGGTACGATATATTGCCCCACGCCTGGGCCATTTTCATGTTCAAGGTCTAGGATCTGGTTCAAGAAGCCAAACAATGCACCTGCTGAGACACCTTGTTTGTGATTATTATGAAATTGAGCATGCAGCAGAAATTGCCGCTTGAGGCCAATTGTTGACATGCCCTCATTCTGATAGGTACACTGGACATTAAGATTTACCGAGTGTTAACTATCTGCATCGAACTGATCAGTTGGATTTGGCACTTCAACCTCTGGGGCTCGGGAAACACATTGGACCAATTTTTTATTTCGTTTGGCCATGACAACCTGATACTCAGAGATGATACCACTCACCGGAGAACTTTGGAGTTATGAAAATACGCCGTGGGGATCATCTTGAATTGTCGTATCCTTTGGTTCGTATGGCAAATGAATTTGAAAAGCAAAACTTGCTTGACTGAGCTCGGCCGTCTGCGAAATCTCTCAAGCCCACAAGGTAATAAGAACAGTAAACTCCGAAAACACGCAACCCGCGAGCGCGGATTTAACAGTCAATGGAACCCCATGAATTTCTTCTCCAGCAGAGCGGCCCTTGCCATGCTCATATGATCCATCGACTCGACCGATATCCCCGGAGCCAATCGTCAAGCTTTATGGAACCAAACCCAACACAATGGTCCTGGAATCAGTAGTGCCATTTAGTCTGATTCCAAAGCCATTTCCCAGCTGCGGCAGAGGGGCTTTGTTCTGGCTGGTTCGTCATGTGGCAAGGAAACCAGTCCCTGGGTTTATGTTGTTCTCGTTCCTCCGTATTATTGTGGGTGGAGGCCTAGGCCTCCAAACAACATTATTGACAGGGCAGATTTTGGACCTGTTACCAAAGCCTTTGCTCGCCGTTTCAAAGAGAAACAAAGTACATTACCCTTGCCCCATCCGCGTGGGATTGTGGTAATAAATACCAGGGGCTTTGTGGTGGAGGCGAGCGCCGCAAATAGGCCACGGCGGCTCCCGTCTCGCGCCGAGTGGTTTTTATCAGACCCAGGACGACGGAGATTATCCCCATCGAACCCAAAAACAAGAGTCCACATCGTTGCGATAAGATGTGTGGAGTATTGTGGTTCCTACCTATTGCCTTTGGCAACTGAGCTATTTGCCCCCATGGTCTCCATAGTTTCGATGTTACTACGGAATACTCCATACATACATAGGCTTGATTGTTGATTATCGGAGGATCCTTGAAGCTCCTTCCATATCCATAGCTCAAAGACGCCAGTTCTAGACGGAACAGGGACGGATACCGCCCTATCCGCCTCTTCAACACCTGATCGCTCCGCTCAAAAGCCCAAGGAATCGAGAAATCCAATCACCAACAAACATTCCCACATAAAAACACACCGCACGATCACCAAAACCGCCATCACGACGGAGGCAGATAACTCGTGGAAAGAATCAGCCGCCCCATCGGCGGGGCCATCGCATCCCCACGCCACCGTCTCATCCCACGAAATTGGGGACCTCTCCACCAACTGCCGCAACCGCCGATTACAACACCACAGCCGGCTGTGGGGAGGAATCCTCGATTCCTGGGGACCTCGGACAGCGGTCCGTTGCCCTGGATTTGGGAGCGCCGGCCCTCTTTAGCGCAGCATTCCCGGCTTCCGCGCACGCTAGACCCACTCTTTCTGCTCCTTTATTTAGTTCGTTTCCTAACGGGAGGGAAAAAGGGGTAACCAAGGCCTTCATATTTTGTGCCTATCGTGGTGCTGAAAACTGGTTTTCCTCCAAATACCCGTCATATCACGCTATCAGATATTTACCGAACTCATCAGATCGACGGAGTGATAACGGTCATATTTACCTGTATTCTTTTCGCCTCGTTATTTACTGAAGGTATTTTTCTCCCTGTGTACTTTACAGAGTGTACTGTACGTCACGTATGTCTGTACGTTATCGACGTCAATACTTCGTCGTATGTATCACTTGTGCTCCGTTTAAGTGTTCTTGTGTTAGTATTACAGATAGTGCCAACATGATTCTCCCTCGGTCCTTGAAAGAAGAAACTCGAAACTATTCTCAGTTTCGTGGTTTGGAAAGGTCTGGATGGCGCCCCTGCTGGGTTGCAGGAACCCGAGAAGCCTCTGGTGCATATTACCCACCTTCAAATCCACAGAAAAGGATCCAGCGTCTTCCCCAGGAACAAGACAGATACAGCGAGGAAAGACAAAGCGAGATAACATGCCCCGCCGTAACATCGGCTATTCACCATTTATTACAAGAGCAAGTCGAAAGATACTCCAGACAGCCAGTACCTCACGCCTGCAGCGATACCGTGGTACTTTACTCCGTACTTCAAGACAAAATTTCACCGCGTATCAAAACCCCCATCAATAAATGACCGCCCCGTACGTCCTTGGAAAGGAAGGTAAAAATACCGCCCGCGAAAGCTGACGTCCCATGATCAACCTGAAAATGTCAACAACTCCTCACATTGTCTCCTCTTTCGGCTTTGAACAAAACCGCGGGAGCCGACGCCTTGTTTGAATGGTGCAAGAGTGGCGCTTGGCCCCATCACTGACGAAGCGTTATTGTCTTTGGGCTTGAAGGAACGTCCCGTCCGGCCCTCTAGCGCGTCCCAGTAACCAGGTTCATGCATCGCTTCCCTGTTCCCCGGCAGCAAAGATGGGGGTGCGAGCCTGCGAGGAGGGCCCAATCTCGGTACAGGGCTCAGGACATCCCAGCCTCCCCCACACAGTCAGGAGGAGAAGAGTCAGGCAAATCTGACGGGTGACAGAGCCCTGGTATTGCTGCACAAGCCTTTTAGGTCTTATCCGTGCGTTTTCGGGGTGAGACAAGCCGTCGTTCAAGGATACACTGTCAAAGATGAAGAGCTATTTCGGCAGCTGAAGAACCTTTGTGCTCTCCTCCTCCAGCACGCAGCTGTGTACACCTTGGGGTTATTCTTTACCCAATCTGGCAGGAGACTGGTCATGGCGAAGGGACATGTGGACTCCCTCGTCGCACAGCGCGGCCCGATGGCGGCCCGTGAAGAGGACCTCGCCTTGTGCAGCCGAGAAACACTCTCAGGATTGTAGTTTGGTCATAGTCCTCACCACCCAGAGAGGGGTTGCGGAGGAAAGTGCTCCGTTGATGAGCTATCCGCGCCCCACTCGCTTGTGCATCTGCTGGATGTTGCAGCCGGGTCGTACGTAAATCAGGGGAAACTCGCTCAGCGGAGCTTCCCTCCCCTTTCATGATTCATGTCCCCGACATGGCAGAGAGAGCTGGAACCAGAGTAAAAATTCGAATGTGGGATGAATGGGCCTGGGGACGCCATGGTCTTCCATGTACCGAGGAAGAGGGGTGATGATAAGATGCGTGATTATCTTTGCATACATGGCATAATATGATAACGACGACGTTGATGCGCAGTTATGAACAGAGGAAGAAGTCTAGAGAAAGAAAGAAATAATGCCACTCTTGGTAGATAATCAGTAAGAACAACTATTGTTGTTCCATTCCTTTCTGATTTTGTAAGAGTCGTTCTTCTTAAATGTCGTCGTGTCGTCGGAATTATATATATAAAGCTTGCGCCCAACATCAGGAAGCATCAACTTCATCTCAACTTCACCGTCACATCTCAACAACTGAAAAAATCCGGCTAACCTCGATGTGAATACACAAATAATGTCTATATAGTGGACCATACATAACATCCATCAATCTAGCCCTCCGTGCGTAATACCTCCCGTCAGGCGCCGCCGGCCACCGGCAGTCCGCATCATCGAAACCAACCATACCAATTGCCGCCTCAAACAACCTACCATGTACAGGTACATCCGATTAAGTCATGAGAGTAAATTGTGATATCCATACGTCCTGGGCGCCGCCACCAAACCCCAGCCCTCGACGACAGCTTACGGGATCGAAATCTAGCCCAAGTGTCCTGGTGAAGAGGGGGGGCTGGTGCGTCCATCCATCCATCGGGAACAGACTGGAGCAGTCTGTCTGGACCCCGTGGATTTTGAGCTGGTCTGGTAGGCTCTGATTTTGGGGCAAAGGAGAGGTGTGTACTTCTGATGGGGTAATTGGAGGATTGTGATTTTGACCATGATTTACTTCTTATTTTTTGGTCTGGGGGGCTTTTGGTTTGACACCTGACGTGTGTTTGGGGACCTCCGTTCAGCCAGCCCTATCGGTCTGTCGGATTTTGGGAGATGGGCGTTGTTTAGAACAGGGCCGTTTGGGCGGGGGTTGGGCGGCGGGGGGCGTACCTGGGGTGGATTGCGACGAGGTTGTATGGAGGGATTTGTGGGGAGGTGAGAGATACGAAGTGTATCATGATGAAGAGATATTTGAATACCGACGATAGCCTTGTTGTAAGACAGTCATGTCTTTCACGTCTAGTTTTATGTTGACCGTAAGTGAAATGGTTATTTGTACATACCAGGATCACAGGTGTTGCGGTGTAGACGCCATAAAAATGGTATATAAAATACATAATTGGCCACAATGGCATGGATCTCCCTTATGCTTTCTTTTCAGTCCAAATAACAGTGTGAAATCTCATCGAGGAGGGAAGTAAAATACATAAAAAAAAAAAATTCGGTGCTGAAATCCCGTAAAAAATAAGGAGAGGGCTAGTTAGACATAAGGAATAGTGCGCAGAGTGACAGTTTCATGTTCACAGGATAATTCCACATGGTTAATCCACCACTTATATGAAACCCATTTGATAAAATTATCGATCTGATGACTGGAGCAAGGACGAGTATTAGCATAATCTTAGTACAACGCCTCTGAGATACTATGAAAGCAGCAACCCAAGCATACCAAGATTCCCCACCGGTATACTCCATGAGCGGTATCCGTGTTCTCGTCCACTGGGATGAAAATCGAAATCAGCGCCAATCCCATACCAAAACCGTGGTCGAAAGAATAGAAACCCCCCCTTCGCCTTGTGTCTCTTTGCCAAACCAGTGCAGTACAGCAAGGAACACCAGCGTCAGCGCCGTCGTGATGAAAAATTATGCAAAGAGCACGTAGAACTTCTGGTTCATTTCCACCCGCTGGAGTCTGAGGGCCTCCTCGCTGGTCCCTTTGATATCTGTTACCTGGATTCCAGATGCCTGGATAACTCAGAGGTACAGCTTGTTCTGAACTCCGTTGATATCACTGACTGGGTTGTTGGACGAGGAGTAGGTATAGAACAAATCATATATCGAACTGAGGTCTGGGACTGCCTTGGTAGTCTTTAATCTGCTCTGGGCGGAAGGCGCAATGAATTTTAGCCCTTTCGCTACTGTATGCACCGCCTTTGAAGGGCCTTGTTCGTCTTTCGCAAATAGTGGGTTGGCCTGGGTGGCCGCGTCAAGCACAATCTCATTAACAACGTGCCAAAGAATCCATCCACGGGTACCTTAGATCTTGAGAAGGTCTCCCATATGCAGAGGATGGAGGATTGTTCATATCTGCTGGCGAATATTGCCGAACTGGTCTGCGAGGATCTGGTCGAAGGAGATCATGTAGATACAGTACCGGGAAACATACCATTAAAACACATCTTTTGTGTAACAGTTCCACGTCAATAAACGTGCGACAACGAGATCATAAGATATGATAAGGCCGATAGTAGATTTTTTGACGTTGAACTTTGGGCCGCTTTTGTAGCCTGCGGAGTAGCATTAGTTATTAATAAATACAGTACGAGAAGGTCGGAAAACTCAACGTCTTGGTCCTTCCAACGACGCCTTCTCCCAGAACAATCAATTCCATGCCGTTAAATCTGTCCAAGATGGCCGTGCCCTTCCTTGATGCTAAGTAGCTTCTGGAAACCGGAGATAACGACCATAGTCACTGCCTCTATGGCACCAGCAATATACCAACCAAGATAGAAATTCCTGCGGCTGGGCTTGCCGAAAGTAACCACAATACCAAGATATATCATAGCAGTGGTGAATAGAATGCCACTTACCAAGATATTTGGGAGGACTGCCTTCCTCTAGCAGCCTTTAGCATACCATAGCACAGAAACATATTGAAACTATTGCAAAACTAGAATACGAACCCATCAGGATAAAGTTCATGTTCTGAAGCTCGGTGGAATAAATTAGAGGGTCAGATGTATCATAAATGAGCCCCAAAATTCGAAAAGACAGCCATGATACCCAGATGTATCATAGCTCTGAAGACTGCCGCCAAAACGGCATCAGCATAGAAGTGGGCATCTATGATTACTAGTAGTTTGGCTGTGCACAATGTCATCTGCATAGCGCGTTGCGTCTGGGGTATATATGAGCACCATTTTCTTTCGGAACAGGAGAAACTCCAGTTGAAATCCTTCATCATAAATTTGAAGCTGAGAAGTTGCAGCAGAATAAGCTGTCAAATCTGATGTGAGGCTCGGATAAGGTTGTGCCAAGCCTCGTTCATGGTGTCTATAAATAGTGACTAATCTAGTTAGGGACCCACATCAACCCTCCTGAAGGCAACCTCTACGACTGAGCAGTTATCACGGCCTCAACATAAAAAGTTGAAGGAGCATCAAGTAGTCTAATCCAATATACTTCCAGCTGTATCTATTGTACAACACTCCCAGAGTTTGTCCTTGTGTTGGAAATTACATAGGCCAGATTAATTAGTAACCAAGTTGGAAATGTTGGTCTTCCCACAATTTCATTACATCTTCCTAACCGCAGCATTTCCTCTGTTAGAGTGTTTCAGTAGATGGATGTTAGCAATTCCCCCAAAGAACTCTTCATAGCCTTTATGCCATCTAACTCTTTGGCATTGTATATACTCTTTACGGGAGATCCTCAGCAATGTTAGAAGGGACAGCCCCTGAAACACCAACATCAGCCCTCATAAAGACAATTATAAACATATATCCTGAATCCAACACGGTCCTAAGAGAGAGCTCTTGAAATGCCCCAAAGTTACGTTCCTTGCTGCTACGATAGGGACTAAACAAAGACTTGAAACAAAATCCCAACTGTGACATCAACCATCACCTCCAAATCCCTACCATTAAACACCGTCAGGCCTAGCTCCAATCACTCTAAAACGGCTTGAAACACATTGACAATCCCGTCAGAGGTTCGATAATCCAAGCATCTCCAAGGTTTAATATTCTACCATGACAGACCTCCAACAATGAATTCCTATTCATCCAGCTACAGCCAGGGATGAATGATTATTGTTAACCCAGGCATGTGGAATAATACTAAACTTTGTCCCTGCTACTTTCTCCTTCCAACGGAGGTCAACTACGGAGTACTTCTCCCTGTATGGGGTAATCTTGGGATATGGAGTATTGAAATCTTAATTGGCCTCGTGTGTAACTTACCCCATACACAGTATTTATCATACAACGGACAAACATGGACTGGAGAGAGAAAGCAATAGTTACCATACTCCGGAGTTAGATACTTAACATACCGTACAGGGTTTGTAACTGTATGTCCATTCTCTTTGTAATAATGGTATATACCTAGCTACAATGTGTGAAACTCCTTTTAGTAGAAAGTGATAAGTACGAAACAGAGGAGCAAAAAAGAAAAAGAAAAAGGAACCCAACAGCGCGGTAAATTGTGCGCCGGGCCTGTAGGGTAAGAATAAGGTATTGTTCTGCACAGCGCATACTCCGTACGGACAACGGGGAGGCCATAGCTCCCAATGATTTACATTGCATGAATTTCTCCTTTTTTTTTCATTTGTCAGGCTAGGAAGTCACTTTCGTCTTCTCTGGGCCAACCGTTGGGTTAGAAGCCGATCTGGATCTGTGTGGCTGAATCTTCCCCAGAAATAATTCATCGACAATGGCCATGGCGTATGGAAAACGCACTACTATTCGCTGAAGGGACGTTGAATAAAGTTCGCGGAACAGAGCGCTCTGTTTCCGGGAACCTGTCACTTCAATAACCTTTTTCCACCCGATTTAAACAAAGAAACTAAATCAGATGGCGAATCAGAATAATAGAGAAGGAAATCCTGGGGGAAGGTTATTGCCTCCAACACCAATAGGCGCACATGTTGATGATCGAATTGTGACAAAGAAGTGCCGAGCACCCCAGCCCTAACCCGACCTCAAGAGTCATGCGCAACCATTGCCAACCAACCCCCTTTTTCTGAAGTTGGTCAGAGATCAGATCGAGGAATCTCACGCACTGATCTGCAGTTTTTGTTCCTTTTTCCCCTCTGTTGCGGAGGGCTAGAATTGCTAGCAGGATAGTTGGAGGCCTGATGGCTAAGGCGAGTGGTGTTCCGCAATGCCAGCAATTGAAAGGAGAGGCGGGCGCGCCACCCTATTCGACGCGGGGATACGGAGTAGACTGAAAGAGACCTGTATCAAACAGCACTGACCCTGCCGGCCGCCACCACATCAAGCGCGAGGGGTGTATCTAGTATTGAAACCGAAAGGCGCCAGAACCTCTCCGTTGGGGTCCAGGCAGGAAGTCCATACATACATTCGTCATACTCTGATACTCGGTCTGTTTGTAAGGATGTCCATCCATACGAAACAGAACAAGGCCAAGAAAACAAAGGGTACCCGGTACAACACGGCATCCGTTACTTGTAACCAATTTACCCATATTGAACGGGGGTCATATGAATCGGATGTTCGTGTCAGATTGATTCATTCCCCTGGGCCCGGGACTCCTTTTGGGCCCTTGAAATCGCCTGGGGGGAGATGTGGCTGGGACATGGACCGTGGAAGGGCGGCTGGTTCTTCCGCAGCAGCAGTGCGTCATGTGACTGCCGTGGCGCAGGGAACCGGAGGAACCTCGCCCCGTGACTCCGCGATTTACAGCCAATCATGGCTCGCGGAAACTGTCAAAGGATTTCTTCCGTATTTTCCCGGAGCCTGTCACGTGAGACTGCAATACCGCGAGATCTTCCGATTAGCCGCGCTAGCGCCTGCAGCCCCACGCATGAAAAGGCGAAGGAGGAGCCTTGAAAGCTCAGGGGCGGAGAAATCTCCACGCGAGGCCCAAATCCCGAGCAAGTCCCGAGCGCCTCAAGGGCTGACTCCTCTTTTTAAGCATTTCCGGCACTATGGCAGGGCGAAGAAGACCACGCTGATGGAGTCCGAACCGAGGATGTTCGACGGAAAAGGCCCTCATCCCCAATTTTCCGTCCAATCAGCCGCGGTGGCAAGGCCGAGCTGCCTTCAAGGGCAATGATCCGGATTACCTGTTCCTGAAGTCGGTACCAAAATCTTTAATTAATTACTGCTTTTCAACTCCCAGGTTGTAATATCGTTGTATTGTATTGAACATTTCATAGCACGGATTTTTAGGCGGTGAAAAACCGCCAAACCACATTGATAAAATACACACAGGCAAGCGCATGTTACGATGGCGATGAGAGAATCGAGTCCAGGTCATTCCTCGCCTCAGATCGGATCCTGGAACAAATACTCCTATTGGTGCCCTTAGCCATTTCCCCCGGATCGCCATCGGAAGAGGGGGGGGGCAAGACATGCGCCGTCCGCCTATACATGCAAGCTGCATACTGACCTGCCTAGCTAGGGATATGAGGGACGAGTGTGTCCTGACCAATATCTGCATCTGTAGATAGTTTTTAAAAATTTCATTAATCGCCTTGCCGCCCCGAAACCCCTTCTAGGCCTTGCCACACTGTCTCAATTTTACGACATGGTGACAGGCCGTCGCGATCTCCGGATGTATACAGGACCGGAGTCGCGAACCCACCAGTGGCCGCAGCGTGAATATGTCACCTCATACATAAACTGTATCCAAGAAAGTCTCATGCCGTTTGACCATATATCCGGCCATTCTCCCGGGGTACGCTACCGTTCATTGGGTTCTCGTTTGCCTCACGTAGGGATCACGGATTATGTATCTGGCCGTGTGACGGACACAAGCAGCATTGCGATGCCCTACCACTAATACTACCCTGGCCCATCTTACCACCCCTACGGTACTACCTCTTCCCTCTGTACAGAACAGTGTATTCAGGTTCCTTACCTCTCTATTACTATGTACTGCGGAACAACTATAATCCGGCCTGCACGAACGTAGGTATTTTGATGAAAGGCACGTGAGGTCACTTCACCGGTCATTTTTGGCGGAGCAAAAGTGTTAACTAGTATATTTATTTAAGGGAGAGAACAGAGCAGAGGCGCCGTTAGGTCGGGATATTTTTTCGGCCCTCTCCTCACCCATGGCCACTCCCGACTACGGGGATTTCTCATATTCTACCCTGTGGCCTGTGCGGAGGAAAACGTATGTAGAGAGAAAAAAAATAAACGAAGAGTATTAAGACGCAGGCGTCTAATACGTCTGCCATTCAACAGTAAAACCTGCCAGTGCTGGTGGATGCCACTGGATGGTCGCCGGGCTGGTGGATGACGTCAAAATTAAGCAAAAACAAGCTTTGCGGGAACGATGTTGATTGGACCGGGTAGTGCGGGGTCCCACGTGGTACCTAACTTTCCAAACTATCCAGCGTTGTGCAACGTCTAAACCAGCCCTGGAGCCAGGCAGAACAACGAATTCCTTTGGTAGGTTTGGCTGGCTCACGGGTTGCTATTGACATGTATGGCAGACTGCTCTTAGATAAAGGTTTGCCAAAAACCTACCAGCTAAATGTCCCATGGGTGCCCAAACAGTATTTACTAACTTTATGCATTAGTTACAGTCACAGCTGGAGCTATCTTTTCCTTCTTCTCCCTCTCTCTTCTCTCTTATCCTTTCACTTCCCCCTCCCACCTTCATTCTCTCACGTCTCTCAGTTTATCCATACTGCTATCCTTAGTGGCATTGTTCCCGCCCCCACTGTACTGACACTAGAAACATACTAGTATCTCTCTGCCACCACCAAGTTGCAAGCCAATCTATCTTCCTGTTCAACCGCCTGAAACGATTACACTGGACCCTCTTAAGACCATCAATTTGTGATCTACCCATCATGCCTTCCAAGATACGCATCAGGGCTCCGACCACCCCGACGTCCACGAGTCCTAATCTGGAGGATTTGGTGCACCCAAACGACTTGATTAGACATGTGGAGACAGAGCTACTACGATTCCCGTTCCCCAAACGCGATGTGAAAATCATGAACAAAAACCTCATTACTGGCCGCACTCTTGTCCGTTATGGTACGGTCGAAGATTTTAAGGAACTGGGGTTAGCATGGGGTATAGCTCATCTATTGATTTACCTAAAGGAACAATATTTAGCCAAAGGTTACACTACCCTTCTCACTTAACCATTGTCCTACGTCTACTAACAGGCAAGAAAGCCCAACCCGCACGCTTGGAGGAATTGCGACCAGGGGAGAAATGTGTCCGTTTCCAGGAACCAGTCGTGTCAGAGGAATGGCCAGCAGAGCAGAAAGGTGCTCTTACCAAGACGGCAAGCATGGACACTGCAGACACGCCGGATACTGCCCATACGCGAGCCGCCAGAGTACGTGCCAATAAGGACAAACGGCATATCAGACGGCAACTCAAGCTTGATCAAGAAGAAGCAAAAGCCCCGAACATGTTCCATATTGCTGCACGTTGCAAAGAGAGACGCCGTCAAATCATCGACCTTTTTGACCAGACCAACGCTACAATTGCCCTCTTTGACCCACGCAAGTCCACCAATCTTCCTATTCCATTCTTGGGACCAGAGATCCCAAAATGCTTCATGGGTGGCAGCAAAGAAGAGGAGACCTTCAATTACATGGGACGCCAGGTGTTTTCCAGTCTTATGGATGCCTTCAACTCAGTAATGGAATTACCATATTATCAAGATCTGTGGGTATATGGCCTTGCTGGCTATGGGAAGTCATACCTGCTTGCAGCTCTTGTATGCTATCTTACATCACAAGAGTACCGAGTCATTTATCTCCCTGACTCCCACGCTTGTGTTGAGGGTGCTCTTACATACCTCAAAATATCTTTGTTGTTCGCCTGGGCTGACCTTCCTGACAAGGTCGATGAGATCATCTCCTTGCGAGATAGCAAGCAAGTACATGGTTTTATTAAAAAAAACTGGTCAACTTCTGTAATATTTGTCATGGACGGGATGGACGCCCTGGATGATGAAGGGGATGCTGAAATTAAGGCTGAGATATACTCTTGGTTAAATATGTGCCGGGTTGGTATAAAAACTGTTTTCAGCACTTCTGGGAACAATAAGACCTTCCTAAAGAGAGCAGATCAGCAAAACAATGATTACTTGTTTAGAGTTTTTGGTGGATATACTAGGGTACGTTTACACTAATTCTATCTCCCTGACACCATGCCTTTACCTCCAAAGTCTTTGCGGCTGTTCTGTCTAACCACTGGGACATTCCGAGCAGGTTGAGATGGATGCTTGGTGGGTCCATCACGGTACCGTTGATCTTGGTAATTTCACGCGGGAGGCGATTGAGGATTATACGGGATGCAATCCACGGCTATTGGCAAATTGCACCGAAAATGGCAAAGTGAACCTCAATTGCGAAGAAATCTGCCAAGTGGTGCGCCAATGTCAACGATTCACGGCAAATATGAAGGACAAGCTTAATGAACGGGAATGGTTGATGTACGTGACTGAAATCATGGATAACATATCTATCCCAATTTGCTAAACACCTCTAGGTACACTTCTTATGTCAAAGATTGCATTACAGGAAGGGCTGTTGACCAAACTATCGCCCCCGAACATGTGGACCATCGATTTTTCACAGAGAAAAATCAACTCGGCTTTTGTGCCTGCGGCGCCGTTCGAGACGCAGTGATAAAGAAGCTAGCTCAGCTGGGAGAAGTTTTGTTCTCGGTTCAGGATAGTGTTGACGCAATGGGCTGGCTCATTAATGATCCACCTGCGGTTGGGTACTTCCTGAAGCAAGCCATCGTCCAGTCTATCATGAGAGACGGAATTGGTTACCTGGATGTGACTGGGCCAATACAACATTACATTTTCAGTGGGTTCCCAGCCTACAAGCTTGACAAGGAAGTAGCTTTATACTGGCCCAAAAATTTCAATTTCCCTCCAGTTGATGCGCTTCTCTTGCGTCTGAATTCAGCAGCCAAAAGAGCAGAACTTTTCGTGATCCAAATTACCATCCAACAAGATCACAGGGACTCGGAGGAAAGATTCTTTCGGGACTGGGCTTCCTGGCGTCGATGTCTTTATGATTATGACATCACTGTCACCTTCTTCCGGATCACTGCCCACGGGAAATCAGAAGGAAAGCCAGTCGTTGAGAAAAGTCACGAGGCACGCGGGGAGGGTGATAAGACAGTGGGGCTTCAGTACCAATTTGTCGATATCTCGCTGGAGGATGTGAATGCAAGCGTTTGGCGCAGATATGAAGCAGCCAAAGCGGAGTGGGAGTTGTTGAACTGAGCCAAATCTTGACTCGTTGGTGTTTGGTTAAGTTAAGACTGACTGTTGGTTGATGGGGTTTGCCATATTTTGCTGACATCCTTTAACCTACTCTCCACATCCCGAAATGGGACCTATTTTCGCCCGCCCGGGGTACTGGTATGGTAGTTACCTACAGTTCTACTTTTGTCTTCTTTTCTTTAACCCTCTGCCTTTTTTTTGCTCTCGCCGAAGGTTTGTCTTTGAGCTGTAGATACCTGAACTGAAATCAATTTGTTACCTTTTTCATACCCCCAAAGAAATAACATTTATGTATCACAAAACATAATATATAAAAGCTTTCTTTCTAAATACTGTGAGTGATGTAGTTAATATGCCAATATGATTGTATGAGATTATGATCCTCTTGCCAGTTTTTCAAACGGGTAAAAAAAACAAATTTGGTACTGAGCACTGCCGAAGTTGTATCAAACTCCATCCACAGTTACCCTGATGACCCGATTATTTTCTCCCGTCAACGCAACGTTAAATACTGTGGAGAACAACAGTGCAGAGATTTTCGTTGCATGTGGGGTTCTTGCGGTTGGTTTGTGCGGCCGCCAGCTGCCCGGCGGAGGACGCCTAGAACCGATGATAAGCAGTTGACTCCCGAGATAAAGAAGCGCGCTCGCCCCGAGTCGCCCGGGAGGGGGTTATTTTAGAGTCGATGGATGGATGGATGGATGGATGTATTTTGCCTAATATGAGCTCGGGAGGGTTACTTTGCCGGAAGCTTTAATTATCCTTGACGGCCAACTGCAACATCACCCATCCATCCACCAGAATGTGAACCGTCACCCTTGTCAGCGGAAACTCCGAACTGTGGGGGTGTTTTATTCTAGAAGGGCGATCGAAACTTGCTGGCTGTATGTATGAATGGATGTATTTGCTACAGCCTATGGGGTCAGTTGTAATTTATATTTTTACTTGGGTGTATCCAGGAGGCTTTGGCTCCCAGTCGGAGGATCGCCTGGACTAAAAGTAAAGTAACAAGACCCCGAAGAACTCCTCGTCGGCACATGATTGAGATGTCATGTCGTGTCATGTTGTGTCATGTCCTGTCATCCAGCCATGACATGGATGGCCGATGTAGTTGTGACATTTGTCAGTGAGGGAGGCCTGCGATAGGGAGACACAGTGGCCAACGCAGAGGTCAGGAGAGAGGATGCATTGATTTTCTTTTTCGTTTTCTGTTTCTTCTTTTCCGGCCCAAGCGGTTGATTTGATGTTCAAGGGCCTTCTTTCCATTTCCGATTATTTTGATCGTGGGGAAGAAAGATATGAATTACGGTGGCTGTTCATGGGGATTGCCATCACAAGGACAGGCGATGTTTTCTCGTCATCTCTTCATGCCCTGCCATATCAACCCTCAACTAACTATCCCATCGCCGCCCTCGTCCTCGTCATCGTCCTCGCCCCCACCCTCATCCGGGCATCTTGCATTTCTGCAACAGGCGGTGAGACGATAATAATATCCCCGCCATCCCGAACAGTGTATCCGGAATCACATCCTGAGATAGGCAGGTCGATATCTATACCCAGCCCAGAACTGCCATCTTCTGGCCCGACTTCCCCGACCGAACGCATCTCGCCCCGCGGCTCTTGCATGGTCGGAAGCTAAGGAACATTAACTCGGTTTCATGCGACCACCGCATGTTCAAATACTCGGAGAATTAGATTCGCGTGTGTTCTCAAGAAGTTAAGTTAGCCGATGGTCTGTATGCACATCTTGAGTTGGGCTAGACCGGGGGCTTGGTAGACGATGGGATGGATAGTTCTATATTACATGTATCCCTATCAGAGGCACTGTACCCAAGGGGTGGAAGTATTCATCCAGAAGCTCTCCTCGCGGGATCAGATGATATTCATCCCCCACACCAAGAATTTATCTATTTAGCCGTCCCAAACACCCGGCTGTCCCAAGAAAGCCGGGATTCTGTTCCCCGATAGACTAAAAGAATAACGGTCAACCTTGTCCAACCAAATCAAACCTTGTTTTCTTTCCTTTTTCCTTTCTCCCATGCATGATGCCATGATGCCCTTGTGCTCTTGCCAATGAATGAGCTTCGTATTTTCTTAAATCAGTGTTGGGTTGGTTGTGTTTCGTGAGATTTCTAGTTGCCCACGAGGCCTCTTGACTGGTAAGGAGGGTAGATGGAAGCGAGGGGAGTTCCTGGTGGGATAGGATTGAATGGTTGGTTGGCTGGATAAGAGCTGTCTCTGTTTCACGGGGAAAAGGGGTCATGGCTGTTCAGCTTTTCCGTCCAACACAGGATATTCCACCCGCATAAGATTGTTCAAACCCGCAAAAATACCCCATTGGTGCCGCTCCGCTGGATGCCGCCAATGTAACTCGTAGCCTGTAGGTTGGGATACAGAGATCATTGCCGGGATGGCAGGGACGTGTTGTGGAACGGCGCGCCACTAGTTACCAGAGTTAACTCACCAGTGACCGGGATCTCGCGGCATTCTTCAACCTCACTTTTACGGTTGATCTGTGGTTTAAAGATATATGACGCCATACATTTTTGAAATGTATATAAGGCAGCGTCAACGAAAAACTGTATGCTTCTCTTGGAAAAACCCATGCTCTCCAGTCCAGCAACTTGCTCCCCTCTACCTTATCCAATTCTGCAGCATCCTTTAAAAAACCAAATAAAAGTACTACCTTAGATCTCCTGTACAAGACGCCCTCTCTTTATTTTAAGAAAATACTAACCAGTCAATATAGATATGGGTCGCAATCTATTCCGCAGACTCATCCGGCTTATCAGAAGGGAGGGTTCCCATGAAAACCTCCCTCACCGTTCCGCTGAAGCCGCAGCTTCTCACAACGCAAACCACAGCCACCTCTACAATCTCCCACCAGAGCTTCTAGCCTCCATCAATGATTACCTGCCCCCATCATCAGGGCTAGTGCTTCGGCGTGCCTGTTCGAAATTCTATTGGTCTAGTGTCTTCAAGCGTACTCGACGAGAGGCAAGCCGAAGAGACCGCTTTGAAGTGCTATGCAAGCTTGAGCATGATGGAGCTGTCAAAGGATATTGTTGTATGGGATGCCTGAAAAGGCATCGATATACAGCATTTTCCAACGAAGAATTGGCAAAGGAAGCTCATGCACGCTATTGTTTAACAACCATGAAATGTTTCCGCGTCGGTCTTTTTCGGGAGCTAAGCTTTGCTGAGCTTAAGGAGGCATATCGTTACCATAAAAAATGTCGCCGCCGCTGTTTATACACATATTTGCGTGACTGCAATAATCAGGGTAACTTGGTTTCTCAGACCGGCTGCATATATTTTTATCGCCGGCAAATTATAAGCAAGTTCTACATCTGCGATTCTTCCGAGATACATTCGGCCCCCCATTTTGCCCAATTATGCAGGAGTCTGAACATTCCATTCTGCCCACATATGAGTTTGGGGGATAGAGGGGTTACAATGCTCGTGTATAAAGGCGAGTTTGCCAGTCACAAATGCAAAAGGTGCAAAACAAAGGTATGCTTTGGTAGTGAACACCGGAGTGGGGTGGCTTTTTTCTATGTGCAACGGAAATTTGGAAGGCTGTACTCCCCAAAAGATTCAAAGTGGCTTGCACATACATTTGCCTCGAAAGATCCGCTCTTAGAAACTCACTGCGAAGCTGTTCACGATTGGCAGCGCAACAATCCAGTCAACTCCCGAAACCCTTTGCGGCAGCTACAGCTACTGCAACACGAAAACCTGCGGACACCAGACTTCCATAACCTGTTTACAGACGTTACCCTCCCGCGCTGGAGCAATCGTTTTATAAAGGACAGGCGTTAGGCATAGTCTCGGCAGCCTATTAAAAACTCCTGCTTAAAGATACGTCAACAAGCTTGCCATTGTTCAACTCATCTATACAGCATAAAAATACATTCATATATTACTTTTTGGTTCATCTTAGCTTCTCCAATCCGTCATAAGCCGGAAAGGGATACTAGTCACCAGCACTGCGTAGAAGTGTGAACCGTCGCTGGTGTAAAAAATACAAAAATAAGAAATACAGGAATAAGATATACAGGAATAAGAAATAAAAGAATAATAGAATAAAACAAAACAAAGGAAAAAAAAAAAACTCACCTCTACCCCCCGTTCCCCGTCCCCCCGCCCCGGGCCTTGCGGTTATCCCATACCGCTGCCCAGGCAGCCCAGGTGCCCACCACAGACGCCAACGCGATGACAACGGCAGAGGCCGTTGTGATGATTTCCAAAGAGAGCATTTTTTTAAAAAAAAAAAAAATTTTTTTTGGTTGGTATGGGGAGAAGAGAAGAGGAAGAAAACAGAATCAAAACAAAAGGAATAAATCCAGTGGCCATAACAGGGAAGATGGAAAGTGCCATCTCTTACAGGTGCAGGAGCATCTTCTATTTAAATCTCTCATTCTTCTTCTTGGAAGGAAAAGGCTGTTTGGCTGGCCCCTTCCACTAACTCACTTTGATACTGACTACTACATAGTTAAGTGCAACCAACCATATCTCACATAGTCTTCACAATGATCTCACTTCAGTCTCAGTTCTCCCTCCTGCACAGGGTGTGCGGCCAAGTTTTCATATCCATGGCACTGCTATATCTCAAAGATGACTGAGAGATAGAAGATGACTGCTGGGTGGTATGAAATTAGGCCGGCATCTGAGATCCCCATTAGAGGCAACTGGGGAGTCAGAAAGTTGCAGCGGCTCACTTGGGCTAAACAGACGCCATAAAACATACATTTAATTGAATGAATGTAGAAAAGGAAAGAGATAATGTTCTTCAACTGCTTGTTGAAGAATGCATTGGAATCAGGCTAATCCAGTCAGACAAGCCAACAAATTGAAAATATTCGCGACGCACGTGAATTTCGGTTTTTAGGATCTTCCTTACACTTTGTAGCTACTCTTCCTGATCGTATGAACCTCTCACCCCCCACCTCCCCTTTTTTCTCCCCATTTTCCAACGATGAGGGCGCCTCCACCCCCCTGTTGTCCTTCTCCTTCTGCCTCCGCTTCCACTGGTCCCCCAGACAGAAACCCAACAGCAGGATGCTCACCAGCATACTGATAAACCCCAAACTGCCCCTGGCCCTGCCCCTACTCCATCCCTCCCTCTCCTCCTCCCACTCCATCAACTCCTCCCCCTCCCCCTCCTCCTTCCCCTTCCCCTCGCCCTTCTTCCACCTATCCAGACAACAAAACACTATCCACACCACCCCCACCACTGCAGTCACTGCAGTCCCTGCTGCAATGATCATCGTTGCCACTGCTGTAATCGCGGCCGAATTCGGCATGGAAAAAAATATTTTTAAAGGCATTAACCTGATCCACAGCACCTGGGTGGTCGAGTTAAAACGAACACTGTGGAAACATCAGCACCAGGCTTGTGAAGGACATGTGTGGATCAAACATACCGTGGAGGAGCACAATCCACCTCTAGTCTCTCACTTAGTGAGCGTGAAATCAGAATCGTCTGCCACGCCGCGCGGTCCCGCTCGTTGAGGACCAAGGCCACCACGCCTGTAATGGCGACGACTACCGCCGCCAGCCCGATAACTATCGTGAACAAAGTCCTCACCCACTCATGCCAGATGTCTGGCATGGTTGTTGGTGGCGGTGGAGGTGGACGTGGGCGTGGGCGTGGGCGTGGAGGTGGAGGTGGAGGAGGTGTTGGTGGTGGTGGTGAGAGAAAAGAGGAAAAGAGGAAGAGGAAGAAAACAGAATCAAAACAAAATGAATAGAACCAGAGGCTATAATGGAAAGTGCCATATCTTATGGGTGCTGAAGGGTAAGAAATGCACAGGTAAGTTTAGGTAGCATTCTATATTCCCTCATTGCTGGGGAGAGAGTGATTTTTGTTGTCGGGGGGGTTGGGGAGAGAAGAGGAAGAGGAAGAGGAAGAAAGCAGAATCAAAACAAAAGGAATAGAACCAGTAGCCATCACAGGGAAGATAGAAAGTGCCATCTCTTATAGGCGTAGGCAGGAGCGTCTTTTAAACCTCACATTCTTATTCTTGAAGGAAGGCATCAAGAGGATCTTGGAAGGATACCGCTGACTGCTAGTTAAGTGCAACCGTTGATAGTCTTCCTCCCGCATGGGGAGTGCAGCCGAGATTTGGTATCCTAGCGCTGCTATCTGGAAGATGAGTGAGCTCTCAAGGGCTTCACTGATTGGAAATTAACTGAATTCTGTTTTGTGATATTTACAATCCCGTCCTTCGTGTGAATCATTCAAGTGATTTTGGTTATTGGTGGCGATAGCTCTTGCAGACTGATTACATCATCCCTCAGGCCGGCAGCTGAAAGTCACGTGCACCACCGCTTATGCCAGCGGGCAGGGCGAGGATCCATGGACCCGCAAATTGAAAGCTTCATGAGAAACCGATAGCCTGCTAGGCTATTTGATTACCGGCGCGATGGTGCTGGAGTGCTGCTGATGCTGGGAGACGACCTCGAGCTTTAAACTATGTCTGTTTAGCCGTCTTTAGTAGTTAACTAACCTCTGCCTCGGTGCGAGGCCGGTAACACCCCCTCCAAAAACCAAAACGCCAACGAACGAGGCATTTGTCGCGATAGTGCGGAGGATGGTGATCTCGATTTTCCGAATGCGGTGACGGGACAGATCTATTCTTGATCATGCGATTGCCAGCGGCTGCGCGGGGAAGGCCCCTGTAAGAATAATATTATGGGGGTCATGTTTCACAGGGCGAAGATTCATTGATCGATATTGTTGCTCCCTCCGCCCCCAAAGGTCCGCGGGATAAGCCCCGTGGAAGACCCCGTTGGCCGTGATGGGGGTTCCCCCGTTACGCTTTTGGCGAGGAAGTGTGAGATAGGCAGCAAGCCATCTCAAGGATGGTTTCTATGGAACTGATTAGGCACAAGATAAGCAGCGCATCGCAAAGCGGACCGCGATCGATAACCCCCAAGCATGCATGGGCAAATCAGCGGCGTGCTTTGTGATCGATGAACTGTCAATTTACGAGGGGATGCGCTGCGCAGTTGAATCAAGTGACGATGGCGATGCGGAGTGTCGTTGGTTAGCGATGCATGGCGCGCGCCTTGCCTTGGGTTCAGTGCTGACCGCCGCCCGTCGATGCTGGAGGGTGGATCCTGGGGTAGGGCAGGATCGCAGAGAATGCTTGGGTGATTTGAGGAGGCGGGATTGTCCGACCGATGGTTTCTTTGACCAGCTGGTGGCGGGCAAAGGGAGTTAACAATTGCCATGAGATGGGTTCTTTGACGGCTTGTTGGGGGTACACTAGTTACAAAGGCTGCGGGGGATGAGTTGTTAACAGGATCATGTGTAGGGGTGTAGTTGAATAGGAGGGAGGGGAGCCAGATGCGGCGTTGACTTTGTTTTCCTTTGTGTTTTGGGTCTGATTGCTGCCCATCAGGGCCATCACCACTATTGATTGATGTGCTGCTTTGGACGTGTTGAAAGAACCTCCCAAAGCGGACGGCAAAGATACGCTGGATGTCACGACGTGTATTTCCGTGCTGTTTTCATGTGCGGATTTGCTGACGGGTCTGGGCCTTTTCTCCCCCCACATCTCCAGCCGGGAGTGGTTCTGTACGGGGGAAAAGGAAAGAAAACTGTGTGCCTGTACCGATACAGCCTGGCCGTACAGCCTGTATTCGCGGTACCTCCAGACCGCCGCCAGCGTCGCAGCAAGGAGCAGGTACCGAAATACCGAAGTACCACGTAACAGCAGCAGCACGGGCAATACGCGTTCGGACGGCGTAACAATACAGGGCGTACGGGCGGTACGCGGGCGACAGGGACAAACCGGAAGAATCCCGACGTTTGAGCCTGTTTGCTGGGAGCCGCCACCGCTGGCTGGGTGCTGGGCCGGTGGGGCCGCCTCTCGCTGGGCGGTACGGGCCAATACACCGCCAAACGCCCGCTGCTGCCCGGGTATATGCAGCCAGCGTAACAGCCGTGTATTATGACAATAGGAGCCCAGCGCGGTCGGTACGGGCGTAATTACGGGCTCCACCGCGGTGCCACCAGCCTGGTATTCGCCTGGTATGCGCCTGGTATTGGGACCGAAGTACCCAGTACCTCGTACGGGCAATACCGCCCACGCAACGCAGGCCAGTCCTCGCAGGCTTTTTCGCTGCGGAACAAAACCACCGGCCTGCCCCCTCTCCTCCGTCATCCGTCATATATTTCTCCAACTCTGCTGCCACCGTCGGTTTCCCACACCACCCGCTCCACCACCACCACTCCGTCGCCAGTGTCTACTCGCTTCGTCCTCACTACTCTCCGCCATTGTTCGTCCTCACCAGTCTTCGTCTCCCGATTCTCTCTCGCCGTCCCGCAATTCCTCGCCCACAATCTCTGCGTTGCCCACAGCCCGCACAGCACCGAGGTCGAACTCTTCCCGCTCAATCTCCGCCAACCCAGTCCTCACTCGCCCCCGCGAATATTCCCAGTGGTCTGCCCGTTGTTCGATTTTGAATCCGAATTCCCTCGTGCCTGCCGTCTACAGATTCTCAGCATCTCGTCAAGCCCCTAGGCGTTGCCAAAGTGCTGCGTCGGCGCCACATCCGCTTGAGGACCTCACACGACCACTACCCAAAGGGAAAATTTTTTCAGAAGACCTGCAAGGAGACTAGTTCAAAGAGGGAATTTCAAAAAGGGTTGTCGCTTCGGGAGAAGCTTGTTGGGAGTTCCGATTGTGTAGGAAATTGGGCCCCTTTGGACCGAAGAGGTGGATTATTTATCTTTGCATCCGCAACACACACATATACCCACAATGCCTTCGAGGTTAAGCACGCCTGTCCTCTCGGTGGACCCGGCGAAGATTCATGAGGTGGATACCAGAAATGCGGAATCTCTGCATGGAATGTGGATGGGTGAGTCTTTTGTCCTCATATTTGGGTTTTGATAGTGTACCGGAATAGTCTGTGGAAGAGACCGAGAAACATCACTAACATCATGGATAGTGTTTTCGAAATGTGCAGATTTTATGGAGGAAGGACGACGATTGGAGAACTTGAGCTGGAGATTATGGACGAGGGAAACGTTTTGCGTCGAACCACCCCTACCACCCGCTGCTGCCAGCTCGCTTGAAGTGCGACGGGTACGATATGAGACCAAGGAGCTCCCCGAACTGTCGTCGAGTGTGGAGTCTGCCGCGTCGGACGAGGCAGAACGGATAGAATCTCACATTAACCCTACGAGGTCCCTCGAGGTCAAGCCCGCCATTGTCGAAGATGATTCTGCATTGAGCATAAGCCGAGGGAAGGAAAAGCATATAACGTCGTTAGGACTGGAAAGGATGGTCTACAACATCAAGGAGAAGAAATATCTGGAGCCCTTGTCATTGCCTGCGCCTACAACTCCCCAACCTACGACTACGGTTGATGTCACCCCCCGTCCCTCTTCACCCACTCCAACCCCTGTTACCCACGAATCGCAACCAGTCCGCCCTCACCAATCATCAGAATCATGCTCGACAGCTGCTCTCGATGGGCTGGAGAGCGACCATGCTCCTGCAGTGGGCTCGGATACAAGCGTCTCCTCCGCAGGCCTTGTACAGTCCTCCAGCGTTGTTCGCGGCTTCTCTCCCACACAAATATCCTCTTCCTACCGATCACACCCCCGAATCTCCAGCCCCGTCCCAACAAAAGCAACGTTACAAGTGAAACCCTCGCCGCTCAAAAAGAAGGGCGGAATGTTCACTTTGGGTGGCTCGTCAGGTGACGACGAGAGTTCATTTGAAGACCGCATGACGAGCAAGAATCAGCGGAGCTCGCTGTCAGACGGTCTCCACATGGCGCCCGCCCCAATCAGAAAGACGTCCCCTTTTAAGAGTTCGATAGACTCACGAGCTATCAGGCCGATCAAGGAAGGCTCAGATGATGAAGATGCCATCGAGACCGACGACGAGGAGATATCAGAAAGCGCAATCGAGGACGACGATGACTCTTCGGATTGGGAGGATTCCGTGACAGAAAGCGGTCGTTCCAGCGTTGATGAGAAGGAACTTTTCCAGCGGGTCGACTCGCGGCCGAACCTCGTGTCTCGACGGTCGCTACTGACGATGATGATGCATCAACCACAACGCGTGCAGTTTGTCGGCAAAACAGGGCCCGCAGGCTCTCGATCCACCCCTGTCCTCCAACAACCTCTTCTCGCTACACAGAAACAAGAGTCCGCCGCTTGCTCGCCAGACGACGACGAGAACACGCTTACCATGCGTGGCCCTGATGTGCCCAGGTCAAAACCCATTATCGTCAAGTCCATGCCCACACACCAAATCGCCCATTCCCCCCGAACTACAAGAAGAAACATGCTTGCTACCGAACTGACAGAGTCGCTACGACGACATCTGCTCTGGGAGCGACAGCAGAAGACCACCGCTGCGAATGCTGGCTTCAAACGACGCCACACTGCGCACGACATGGCGAATCTGCAGGAATATCCTGGCCCGAACAACCAGAACGGTGTCCAGAATGGGCAGAAACAGGCGCAGAACATCGCGACCAACAACACCGCCACAAAGGACAAGGAGACGTCGAAGAATAATTCATGGAATCACTACTTTGACTACGGTCCTTGGGAATATCACGTCAAGGGGTGGTAATCAAACATACCACTCCTCTGTACGCGTACTGTTTTCTTGTATTTCCTACGACTTTCTGTGTTCCGTTTTTACTACTTTACCCCTCTTGATACCCACAATCCGAATCCAACAAATCCTTTTATTATTTTTTCTCCTTGTACCTTATCTTACACATATATATACATACATTATTATTACTATTACCTTTTACTCCTACTTTTTCACTTCTACCCATTCTCGTTATTTCCATTTCTTTGCTTGTGTGTGACCGTGACTTGAACTGCGGGGTGCGGCCTGTATATACCACCACTTTTCCTCACCGCCCCGCGCGCACCCAGCCCATATGATTCAGAGGGGCCTTTATCCACTGTGACAACTGCATTTTAGCGTACCGGCGTATTTTCTTCTACTTTTTTTTTTCTCCTCCCTTTCCTCTTCTCTCGCACGGAAGGAATCGGGATGGGATGGGCGGAACAAAAACCAAAAGTGCAGCGTTTTAATTGTTTGCTTGCTTGTGCCTTGCTTACATGTCTGCTTTCCCCCTCTTTAAATAGCGCTACTGGCTAATCAACTAATTAATGTCTTCAATCTCTACATGGCTTTTATACGGATGGATGGGTGGATGGATGGTGATTTGCATAACCTCCTCAACCTCCTACGCCAGAGTATCTATATACCTCAAGTGCCCACCACCTACCACCTACCTACACTATCTTCCTCAAGTTACTATATAGCTACCCGCAACTAATAATAATCCCTTTCTTTTAATTTTTTCTCTTAAAAGCCATCATGAATTAATATATATTTAGATCATTTGGTTAAAACCACCAGATCGCCCCTCCATTTCTTGTTTTCTGCAGGGGTGATGGTGATCCCCATCCATCATCCTCCAGTCCTTAAAAAACATCCGGTTCATTCCATACCCCCGGCCAGCCCAGCCGAGATCGCGAACTAGATACATATACATACAGTAGAACATGAATGATAACCGCGCGTTCATGCGGTTATTTGCCTGTGTGTAGGTATGTAGCCGAACTTCATCAGCTAATTAATTACTGGCTAGGTTTGGTTAGTTTGGGTAAAGGAAGCAAGCAGTTTCGAACAAAATCCCTACCCTACCCTAACTACTACCCATCGACGGAGTATCTGCTCCATGTATTGACAATACTCCGCAGAGTAACTATTTCAGTCAGTTGGGCGAGTTTTTTTTTTCGTGTTCAGGAAAGTTGATAAGTTAGCTGTATAACTACACACCCTTCCCGCCACAACTCAGGCGCCCCCCTGGCTCGGGAGATTTTCCATCCATACAGACGGGATAGATGGCCAGAGTCAGATAGACGATGATTCAATGGTGGATGAGGCTAGGCTTGGCGAAAAGCTGGGGGAATGAAGGACCGAGGATCCGGGGGCTCCAGAGGGCGGTGTGAGGGCGGTCGGCTATGGCTGTGATAGGTGGGATATTTGGGGGTGTTCATGCGGATGAATTTTTTTTTTTTTTTTTTTTTGTTTGGGGGGGGTTATTTTTTCTCGAATTTCTTTTTTGTTGATCTGATTCTTTGTGGGTTACGGATAACCTCTATGTATTGAGTGATCTATTTGACTCCCTACGGAGTATTATTTCCATCGTTAAAAGCGTGGGTGGTGGGTGATTGACGAAAGGTTAAATTTAGTTTAGGTTTGTTTTGACAGCCCTCACTACTCAGACAACCTCGCCTCCCTCCCCAAAAGAAAGAAAGGAAAAGAAGGAAGTAGAAGCACATCGATCAATGATCAATGACAATAGTTTTTGATTGACGTCTAGCCGCCACCCGTCCGCGCTGGTGCCCGCGCGCCAATCTACGAGTTGATCTAGTTAACTACTATGTTACGTTATTCGTTCTATTCTATGCGATGCAGCGCGATGCAATGCACTGATCTGCTGCACTCCATCCACTATACGTCTGTGGTATACGAGAGTATTTCATTGGCAGAACGAATCTGGGGGCGGGCGGGCGGCGGGCGGGGGGACGATTGATTGAATTGACCGTTTCTTTGTGTGTGACTGAACCGAACCAACCCTGGAGAAAGGGTTGTTCTGTTTCTCCCTTCGTTCTGGTTGATTGTCTCTTACAACCAACCCCTGGTGCGACTGGGGTTAGGATATAATAAGAGCCGTTCCAGGATCCCTCGGATCGAGATTTTCTTTTCCGTTTCTAGAACGGGGTGGAAGTGGTTTCTTCTGACTATTGACATCCTTGGAGTGTTTTCTTTGTGCATGGGGGGAGGGGGGTTGGAAGCTTGGGTATCCGTCTACCTCCACCCTTACCCAGACAGAGACGGAGACGGGGACGGGAATGACCTGAATGGATGGCCTTGCTTCCCCCCGCGTATGAGATTGCAGATAATGTCTCATATGGATTCTTTTCTACATAAACATTTCACATCCTAACATCAAACCCTCTCCCCGCGCCGTGACATACATCCATGCATGTATGTATGTACCCACCCGCCGACCCCAGAGTTCCCGCCACGGCCGCACAAAACTCTGGGGTACCTGGGGCGGGTGCGGGATGGCGGGGTTGATTCCTCTGGCTGGGCCCTGGGAGGACGAAAGCGTTGAGCAGCAGGACCCTGCATTCGCTATTTGCCCAGCGCCGCGGCGGCGTGTATGCGCGTATGCATATGCATATGCGTGGGGATGGGGATGGGGATGGGGATGGACTGGCTCTGGGAACGTCAGACGGATCTGGGGATGAATGAATAAAAGAAGGGGAGAAAGAATGAGAAATGAAATGATGTATGCATGTACCCCAGATGCAGATGCAGATGCAGGCGCGGGTGCGGGTGAAGGATGCAGGGCAGTTTCTTTTTGTTTGAATTGGTGTGATCTGATGATACAGGTAGGATGATATGGTATTATTATTGTACGTGTCTGATATGCTAGATGTTCTAACATGTATGCAGGTTTTGTGATATGCAGCGTTTGGTATCAAGTGCTTTGCTTGGTTCGGTCTGGTGTTTCTTTACTTTAGTTATGTCATTTTCTTCTTCCTTGATTCGGTTCACGTCTCCCTGTGTGCCGTTCTCAGACTTGGACGTTGTGTCATTTTGGAGATAGGGTAGTTAGATTGGATTTACGGCGTCTGTCCATCTATCCGCCTCTGCTGTGCCATGCGGAGATCCCGCACATTTAGACATAAAACGGTATTATGTTGTGCTACAGTCTTACTCTGAGCACACTTTTCCCTCATTTCGTTGTCGGCCGCCTCCGTTCTACCTATCTAGCCACTGATGATATCAAGAGGTTGGGGGTTTAATGAGGCGGCAACGGCGGCACATGTGTTTTGATCAGATCTTCTACGGCCGGTAACTACTACATATCCCTGGAGCGAAACATCTCGAAAAGCCCCAGTTACATCTCGCCATGCCATTGCCATCCCCGTGTATGTGGTGCTTTTACATATCGATCGAATAAATCTTATCTCATCAGAAACCCCCATATTCCCTCCCACACTACCCTGCTACCCCCAACTCGACAACCTTCCAGCTAAATCCATCGTCTCCCCCACCACCCATTCTTAGCTATATAGTAGCTATTGAGATGAATATTTTCTGCCCAATCTGTCCGGCACGTGCGCTCAGGCGAAGGCTGAAGATGCTGAAAGTCAGCCTCGTATATCCGCCCTGGCTGGCTTCCTCTCCCGCTTCCGCAACGAAAGATCCCCGCCCCCCACACAGTCTCAGCTGACAGCGGAGATTGCCCCCCGTCGGAATCGGAAACGTTCACAACGAATGGATAGTTAACTACTCCGTATGATGAAGTTACATCCATGCATAGTTGCATACACACGCCTGGTGGTTTGTTCGTTACTCGAAAAGAAAAGACAAAGGGGAGAAAGTAAAAGACCAATCCCGACGAAAAGCACTCGGAAGACAGTAGTACCCCGCGTGGGTGGTCAAATGTTATTCCCGCTATTTCCCCGATGTGTCGGAATTCATACATTGATAGGTAGTTAACTGGTAGGTAGCGGGAGGAGGTAGCTGTCAAGGTAACGGTAGTAGACCTCAAATCAAACGGTTGGTTAACGCCCTGATACGAAGCTGAGCTGTGACATTGTGATACAGCAACGCTCAACAGTCAAATCATGGCTAAAGGAAGCATGTATTGTAAAGCCAGCCAGCTGGAGCTGTCCCGTCACGCTGTAGCCGCTGGGGGCTGTGATGATGATATCCTGGATCTGTATCGGCCACAAGCCCTTCGCTCGCTCTCTCTCTCTCCACGAATTGATTTGGAGAAGCCCTGTTCTTCCATCTCGGCGAGCGTGTACTGTCATGTGATGGGTAATATCTGATGGATCCTATGGATGCCCTATTCATGCTGTTCTGCATTTTTGTTTTTTGTTTGACTTGATTCAAGGTAGTATTTCTGACAGTTTCTTGTAATTTATTTGCTGGTATAGTTAAGTTACTCTTGCTTTCCAGAAGAATCCTGGTTACATACACAGATACAAACATGTAAGCCTGTGAATCTGTTTGCCGCATATATCCTCTCTTTTCCTGGGTGTCTGGCCCCTGGAGAGATCATATGAATGTAGGCAGGTACTGTTACCCCGGATCCGTACATCTGCGCATTACATACAACCTCGAACCATAGAACCCGCCAAAACTCAACGCCGTTCTAGGTAAAGAATCGATGCGGGAATACCTGAACGGTTAAAAAAAGGAACCCTAGAATTTCCGCATCCTTCATAGTCTGGATATGGGGACCCGGCCGCGGGGGCGGGGTTTTCTTGTTTGTTTAAAATGTACGGAATCGGAATATAGTTAGAGAGGGCTTTTCCCCCTCCTTCTTCTCGACTCTGTAGAAGTTCTTATTAATGAGGTCATTTGGCTGTTCTTTTATTTTGTTTTCTGTCCTTTTTATCTTTTTAATTTCAAAGTCCATATAAAGCGGACTGCGGACAAAATGCCGTAGTCGCTTTTCGCCATTTTCTCGGCATCTGAGTGGCTGGTTATTAGTTACTTTATTTTTCTCTGTGGGGTAAAATAAAAAAAAGAATTTCACGTCATGGGACTTTGTGCAGATAGGGCGGAGCTGTGAAGATGTTTGCTTTTTGCTTTCCCCTTATTCCCATCTCCAATACCCCCGCCGTGTTGCCCCGTTTGTTTGTGGGTTTCAATCATGACTGGCAGAATTTACAGTCAGGTTTCCCCAGCTGACGTTATTTTATCATTGTTATTGTTTCCAAACTCGAGGTTTTTCGTGACTTTAGTATTGTTTCCTGCTTTGATATATTGGCATCGTAATGTACCGGTACCTGCTGTATCGCGGGGTACGTATTATACAGATGTAACGGCGCGGGCAGTCAACCATGATCGCGTCACGCGTTTGCGGGGCGGGAAGCAATGACGGCGATGATTCTATCGAGCTGGACCTCTGCAACATGATGCATTCAGCATTGCATGAATATCAATTACAGCTGTTCCTGCATCTGACGCCTCCCAGCCCTCCTACATTCCCTGTTCTGGCACTTTCAGGATTTTCCGTCTCTGCAAACATGTTTTTTTTTTGGCGGGATCTGCCTGGACATGCTGTTAGGTAGTATGGGTGCATGTACTCTGTACATCCATCGTTACAAACGCATCCAGATGAAGAGATCGATGTCGTGATCTGACTCAGATCTCCTACCGTCGCCAAGTTTTCGGAAATGGAATTCTTTTCTTCGGAAACGGCGGGGAATGATCTAGGGCTTCCTTCGACATCATATCCGATGGGCTTGATCGTTTACAAAGGCCGACTCAGAGATGACGATGCATCCAGCTCTCCCGCCTGGCTGGCTGGCTGGCCTGTCCTGGTGATATTGCCGAGGAAGTACATACCACCCCGGACCGATTGCCTGCAATAGCCGCTCCTTGTCTTCCTCTCGATTTGTTGAGATATGCCGCAATTAGGAAATTAGTCAAAGCCAAAAGAATTGATTGTCAGCATTCTGCATTGCCAATTCGCATAGTTGCTAGCATTCCTTGCTTTTACTCTATCTTCCCTATTTTTATGCCGTTGGATATCTGGCTGGTGATATTCGTCATCATAGTATTTCTTACTTTCTTTGCTTCTGGCCCATTTCTCCGCCGCCTAGCCTCATTTTTATGGCAAGATGGGGGGTGGAGCCAGAAGATCCCCCGATCTACCCCATTCTTTCCAGGTACCAACGCATTTTCTGTGCTTGTATGTGTGTGTCTGGGTGGCGACTTTTCAACTCTCAGTACCCGATCTCAATTTTGAAACCGGTTTCAATTTGGATATGTTGTTTCTCGTTTTCTTCCGCGAGGCCAGTCACCTTTCTATATCCATCTTTTTTTTACTTTCCGCTGCCTTCTATCCGATCTTGTGTCTCACTGCACTCACAACACCCCCGCTTCAAAGTTCAGTCAGCCCGGGGTGTGGAGATCCGGGGTAAGGTTTTTGGGTCTGGTTTATCTAGATCTTCTGGACCCAACCTGCTTGCGCGGGTGACACAGGGGCAGGATTAATACGAATAGTGATCATTGTATAAAGTTTAATGCCGTGGCGCTATTACTACTTGCCTGATTTGGGTACAAGTAATAAGTAGTAGGGTCTGCTGCATTTTTGTTTTTGACGGTCTGGCTTCGGCCTAGGCTGGACTGTTGCTTCTTTTGGGATAGACACTTATGTGTATTGCTTATTTTTCTTGATTTCCATCCCTCTGTCTTCTTGTCTTTCATCGGCATTTACCGGTCCATTCGGCGATTTTGATATGTGCTCGTTGGTATTTACAGACTATACATACATGTATAGATGGATGTACTATGCCTTGATTAACAGATGAAATGGTTTTGAAATGAAAGATTGGTTTCAATTGTTTCGAAGCGTATATACATAGCCATATAGATACAACAGTATATACCCTGTATACAGTGCTGAACGAAGCTCTCCGCCAGAAACCTCCTTACGAATCCATTCTTTAGTGATTACTACACCCCCTCCCCTTCCTTTCCCAACCATTAGATTCATTTCACATGCTCAAAAATATCACCTTCGTCGTCATCCCAGCCCCCTCGGATCGGAAAGGAAAACACCAACACGAGATCCTGTCGCCCGGGAAGAAGAACCAAAAATAAAAAAGAATCATTTACGACATAGATTGTGAGACGTGAAAAGGCCCTAAAGGCGCATTTTTAAAAATCACCATAAGCTAGACAGGGCCCTTTTATCTGTGACAGCCCTTGTCCTTGCCCTTCTTCTACTACGTTACACCAAACCCCAACGTCTCTGCATGCTGCATGGTTGTGTGTTGCATGTTGCATTTTTGCGTCTGGGAGATTTCAGCCTGGCTGCCAAGTTTCTTCCATGGTGGTTGTCTGTTTGCCATTCTTTAGGGCTGATTTGACCTAGGTTGCTGGGATAGGCTGGTTTGGATTGGATTGGGAGATTATGGAAGTGGTCTTCAGATGGTTAGTTAGATTGGTAGTTAAGCACTGGTTGTTTATTACAGTGTTGGTTTTTTTATCGTTTAATACTGCAAGTATAACTAACTATGATGTTATAGGTAATTCATATGCTGGCATCTGGAGTCTGGAATCTGCCATATGTTCTTGATGCAGGCTCTGGGTTGCACTGAAATGTAGGTACGCAAGGGTACCTGGGCAGTTTCAGTAAGCTTGGATTTCTAATCCGGAATAGTAGTATAGATACTTGAGGTAATAACCTCTATCCTGCTTGTAAGAAAAAGAAGTAACTATCTGGCTAAAAATCTGGATCACCAATTCTGAATTTGTCCCTGAGCCCTTTCCTCCTCTGGCTGTACTTATGTTGGATGATGCAGCCACACCGACAACTACAATATAGTGCTTTTCATGACAAGCCCAACACGGAGAGTACAGGACGGCGGTAGTTCCTTATGAGTTTAAAACAGCACTAATTTTGTACATCTAATATCCTCTATCACCACATGCCCAAGCCCACATAGGCCAGTACTTGTCATCTTAGACCTTCCTCCTCTTAAACTATTCTGGGTGCGTTGACTATGTCACCAGCGTTCTCGGATCGTTTTCAATGGTAGTACATAAAGGGAAGTCGGTTGAACGAGGAGGTAGAATCACCAATCAAGCTATTCTTTGCATCATACCCTCCTGACGTATTTGCCATAGTGATACTGGATTAATGACTCCATCTGGCAAGCGCAAAATGTGAATAGCATCGCCATGGGAGTTGATAACACCCTGCACTAGGCCATTTTGGGTCCGTAGAAAGAAGTCAGAGGCAACCTTCTGCCAGGACTCAACTACTTCACGACTGAGCTCCAGATCCCATGTACCACGCCATGTAAGTGTGGCTAGCTTATGTGCCTTCTGCCTGTGATAAATGACTGCACATGCCTCTCCCTGTTTAGTACTCCAAATTACCATCCTTTCTAGCTGCGGCATGTTTAGCGCAGCTAAACCAGCATCGCACAGTAATGTGAATATCTCCTTTTGAGAAGCTGATGGTGTTAGGATTGACGATGTGAGCGTTAATGATTGTAGATGAGGCCATGTATAGGATGGCTGACAGGAGTTAAAAAATTGCCGAGCATCAATCATATTTGAAATGGACAGATGCTCAAGGCCCCGGCTTTTCGAGGCGAAGGTGCTAATGAGCGTGGGGTGCGGTGTTGGGGCAATATCTATAAGGCGCGGGATTGATGTACCGTTGCGGAATGCCAACCCAAGCTGGTCATTGAAATCCTCAAAGATGGAGACCGTTCTGACGTGGTTTTGTAGAGCGTCCTGGACCACAGAAACAAGTTCTATCGAGGTATTAGGAGGCAATCAAACAGGTGGTCGATATAGCAACATACCCAGATCGTACATGAGCTTATACGGCCGCTGCCAAACACGCCAGGGCTCGTACACTATACTTTCTAGTCGAGGAAGTCTCCCACACAAGAGCCCCAGTGCCGCGAGAATCTGACGCCGAAGCTGTCGACGTATCACAAGCCCGGTAACTGCGTGAACCTCAGGGAGTTTTTTTGGGAGGCTGAAGCAGAGCGGGGAAAAAAGTCGCAATATAGCTTGCGCGCAAGGAGCCTCGACCTGCTGGCCATGGACCCATCCGTGTTTTGGGTCATGCCATCAAGTGGTAGCTTCGTGGTGCTGGACGAAATCTCCCTCGCTATCATGGTAATGGTCGGGTCCAAAACGATAGTTCTTGAACCAGTGCTCCGAGTCGCTAGGTGAATAGGCGGTAATCTCTAATATCAGACGACCTGCGGGCTGCCAAGTGCTAAGAACCGAATACAACTTCATCATAGTATCTCTGAAAAAAGTGCTATGTCGTGACTTCGACGCAGTAGACTGACAAGAGCGACAGCTATATCGTGGAAGCTCAATATTCAAGCAGATATGTTGAACAAGATCCCTTTGTCGGACAACCATACATTTGAGTTCCTCCAGGCATGAAGCCTGTAATTTTAGACCGTGGAAATTTTTCCCTCCGATAAAAACCTGCCATTCTTTGCAAACAGCCGCGCAGGAAGACCAGCCGCGATGCTTTTGACGCGAGATTTCCTTGAGGATCATAAGACGGAGCTCCGCGGGTAACGAAGCCCAGGAGCCACCAGGTCTTGTTCTTTTGGCGTCGTGCCATTCATCCACGAGAGGCATTATCGCCCTGTCTCTTCAACATGTCAAGATTAATGCTTGCCTGCTGGTGATAGAAGGATGAGAGAGCTTCAGGTAGTGTGACGAGTGAGAACTTGAATTTTGAAGATTGTTGGACGACGCTTTGAATCATTTCAAACCTTAGAGGGGCAGAGCTCCGTATGGCGCCCCTCCGGCTGGGGCACCTTAATATATAGACCATATATTTCTTCCGAAAAAGCTTCCGTATAGGCTTCGTATGACCGCATTGAACCATTTGACGGTCGTCATAAGGTTGCTTCATCACAGAAATAGAACACGAACGTTGCGATGACGATCCGGCGTTCCGAAGCCCCAGAGCTCGAGATCCTTGGCATTGTCACATGATAAATGCCTTCCTCTTAGGGCTTCGTTGAAGCTGCAAAACCAAACCACACCTGGGCAGACTCTCTTTCGCCGGTAAGTCTCGATTGTTATTAGGAACCCCTACGGCAAACTCGATATCGGGAACGATTCCATCTCCCAAACGTTGCGCTTATTATACAAGTATGTCTATGACGTTGAGACAGCTGCTACACTTTTGATATTCCCTTCAAGTTCCGAATGTTTGCGCCATCCCACGGTGGAAAGAACTTGAACTTGAATGTACAGTACTGGTACTCTACCGTTTTAACAACGGCAACTCTGAGTGTGTGCATTCCTCCGTCCCACCGCGCTGACCTGGTGTGGCCTCCAGAGCCTCACCCGAGGACATGAGGCAGGGTGAGTAAAGCGGCATGCCTCCTGGAGCTGGTCCGGTGTAGTTTAGAAGAAGTGTTTGAGGGAATCTGGATGTACTGTACGGAGTACATCTGACTCTCCTGGGTATATGTACATCACTTCCTATTCTCCTTGACACAGGAGGTCAACATTCTGACCCGAAGGATCAGGGTAAGCACCCTCTGCAGCAGAGGCCGTAAAACAATGTGGAGTTTTAATGTCGCCTTGTGCATCGGGACCTTCACTACCCACCATTGACCGTTCGCCAAGGGGGATCATGGCGCCAGCGAGCTCTGGTGGGTGGTAGGGCTTGAGGCTAGATCTGCTGGATCGCGAAGGAGCAGTGGACGCTAATAGCTACAGTTCCCTCAACATCAATTTTATCGCCATCGGGTTGCTATTAGACAAGAATAACTTTTTATCCATCTTCCAGTCAGTGTCAAGGATATATCCCAATCCCTGGACATATACCTCAGCCGCCATTGCCCCCACCCCCTCAAATATCATTGTCACTCGTCACCATGGATGAAAAGTGGACAGCGTAATCGCATTTATCCAAAGATCTCGCCCTTCGCGGCAGGGAGGTGACAGCTCATCCACCCCTGTCTCTCTTTACATGCACGGAGCGTTCTCGTTCCTTGTCATCCCTCCATCCCGGAAGTATATACCCAGTTCGAGCATCGATGGAATCCAAATCATGATCTGACCGCGACACAACGAGTTAACCGAGATATATGGCTGGTCTGACAGCGCCGGAATCGATGGAAGCAGCCTGCAAGCCAACGCCACCATGAAAAGAAAAAAAAAAGTCTCCCTCTATCGTCTGATCTCTAGCATGGGAGCGTCGTCAGCGGACGGAGACAAGTTCCTTGCCTATCATGCTGTATCATCATATATAGTACTGCTAGGAAGGGAGGGGTGATGAGGAGAGGTTTTTTTCCCTCTTCCTTGCGCTGACATTGTAGATCCCAAAAGATATTTGCCACTGTGCTCTGCATGAATGGGGTGGGATAGAGTCTAGCCCGTTGAGAGACTCAGATACCATGTGGCATCCTTGTCTAGTTTTGCTTTTTATGTTTCGCAAAGGCGTAGTTATGTGGCGCTAGCGGGGATTGGGAAAGGGGAGGGGTCAAAGGAGTAAGCAGAACGGCTTTTGCTTAATGGTTGATGCTTCATTTCTATGCTCATTTGTGATATTTCCGGTTATGGTTCCAAATGCACGTTGTAGACATGGCTAGCCATGGGACTATATTATTCACCCCGCGGCAACTACTTATAAAATGTTTATTTTCAAAAGAAACCCGTTCTTCATGAATGTCGACGATGATATTGCGTCAGAGTAATTTGTCGATTGATAAGATAAGCCTGTGCTGTACATAACTACACCTCATGTTAATTCTGGACCTCCAGACATTCAACGGGCAAAGCATCTCCACGGACGGAAACACAGCCTTGTGGGGGGAAGAAAATGATTCGGGATTTGGAGTCAAAAAAATGGAGTAGTACGTTGGTATCTCCAGAGATCGTAGTTCATCGTACACGGTGGATTGATACAATACGGCTGGTCCACTGGGTCTTCAATATTGATGAATCAGTGGAACAACAATTGATGGTTGACTGTAAATTTATGACTTTACAGGACAATTGGTCATGTTGAAATCTCTCGATGCATGCACCTTATATGGAAGTTTTCCAAGGTTTCTCTCCAAATCCCTCCCACATCCAGCTCTAGTTACCCTGGTAATTATTGCTTTTGTCTTGCTTGTTACGTGTTTGCTTGTTGTCCCGATGCATTCATTTTCATGTACCCTCTCGCTCTCAGCACGAGTAATAAACAGAAGCCTTTAAGCGGTGAGCAAATAATCAAGATCACAGTCACAGTCACAGTCGAAATCCCCAGTTTATTTTTCGGCCTTAGTCTCGAGTTCGGGAACGGGAAGCTTCCCCGTAACTCGAGCAGGGCGGTTTTGATATGCATAATGCATGTTAGGCGGGGCCCTATGGGGGAAATATTAAGGACAACTCATATTACATTGTGTTCAAGGGGGGATCATTAACTACTAGTTACCAATGGAATGGTTGGGCTTCGAAGTTTGAAGTTGGGAAAGCATGTGTAAAGGATATACATACAGTTGATTCTAGGATTACTTCCTGTTTGGGTATTGTAATCCGTAGCTCCGCGAATAATCGATGAGATGTGTTCATCGCCCGAAGCCAGAGGTCTGGGGGTCATTTAACTTACCAACCATGAGAAACGATTTTTCAACTGTTTTCTTCTCCCACCATCAAGCTTCAACGTCAAACTGAATCCGCCACTGTCAACAAGGAACTCGGCCTACTACAGCTGTTATCCATAGCCGCCAACAAGCATTCTACCTAATACTCGCCCGCCATCAAGCAAGCCACAAATTGGCGTGTTCTAGGCTCATTTGCCTGCCCTCCAATACATGCATATGTATGGCTCGCCTCCTCCGCCTTATTTGAACCTTGATTATGCCAAATGCTGCCCCGTGAGGAATGAATTGCTTCGTAAATAGCGTCGGCGACGTTAGTTGCTGTCTATCAGTTTCGAGTTTATCCGGACGGTAGAGCGAAGATGTTGGCGATCGCCGATTTCATGATGGAAATGTTTAGACCAAAGAAAACGCCTCCGCCCGGCCGACGATGGGGTAACGATCTGAACGAGCTTGGCCGCAGCGGAGGAGTTGACTGACTGCTTGGCTCGGGAAATGGGCGGCTAGTTGCTGGCACGTTAACGGGGTTTTCGAGCTGAGGTCGTGACGAGATCAGCGACATGCTGGAGAGAAAAGGCAGTTGACAGACGGTTCGAGGGCCATCTCTTGCAAGGGTCCGGGTCGCTGATGCCACTGAGGGCGGGGATGACGGCGATAGCCGAATGATAACAGGATTTCAGTCGGACGTCCTGGAAGACGTCCTTTCTCGTTGACAAGGAAGCGGAAAATCACCAACCTGGATGCTAACAACGAAGTGAGGTAACATGTATTTCTTGACATGTTTGTTACTTGAGAATTTGCTGAGTATTTGTGTATTTTAACGGAGTGGATGGGACGGTATCGTGGGATTTCCGTCATCTGCTTTTACATACAGTGATACTCCAGAGATTGATACGCCTGGACGGCTGCTGGATACCACCACCCCTGACTTCCAGTATTCCTCGTATCAACAACCATCTACTCCGTACAGCGAAGTCCTCTCACACCTGGTTCTTCTTTTTGCTATCCGCTGCAAATCATATTAATGCGCGCATTATACGAGTCCCAGGGATCGAGGTCTATTTCCCATGCGGTGAGCCGGCGCCCTGTCATCTATGTCGTACATATATACCGCAACATCATCATTCGAGGGCACAGAACTCGAGAAAAGCCGAATGCAACCTGCATCCTTGACCATTTTCACTTACCCTAATGAGTGAATTCCCGGCGGAGTAGACTTGATCCGATGGTTTCTATTTTCAGATTGCGGTTACAAGGTCCGTCCCTGTGCTGGTGGGAATAATTTCACCGGACTGGGGACCCTCATACCCTTCAAAAGAATAGAAAGGTTGATGGACAGGACGGGCACGGCACAGCCATTCTCGCAGGCAAAGGCATCGATTTTCACCGCTTCTCTTCACTTCCGGCAATATGACTCACTCATGCATGTGTGGACGCATGCTTGAGGCTCCACCGGCGGGAGCGAGGATAACTCGACCGCCGGATGGGAAAAGCAAAAGAGTCGAGTGCGGGTTCATAGCGGGATAGGCAAAGAAAGAAAGGACATGAAAGGAAAAAGTGATGAATTCTGTATTGGCCGCATGACTTCTGTGCTGTTTCTTCAGTTGGATGAAAAGGTCATTAGAAGGCCTGAAGTTTTCGTATAACTATCGGGAATGGGGAGTTGTTTTTGGTTAAGCTCGGGCGCGGGAGATCTGCCGTATTGCTCATCGGAGAGTCCGATATGGGGTTATTTGCCGTGGGGATGGGGCTGAAGAATCGTCAACATCCTCCTCCGTGTGGTATCCAGGATCCGATGCAGTAATCTCGTATTGAATTCTGTGAAGTAGATGGTACTTTGGTGACTTTCGAAGCATCCATACGAGACGGTTGGCCGAAGTGGCCGTTTTTTATCATCTCGTTGTTTAAGAGTCAGAATGAGTACTAGTAGTTAACCAACTCGTTGACTTGTCACGCTCACGTGGCGGCCACTCTGGGACCTCGCCGCCTATCGCTAACTATCCCCAACTCCCACCCCGACGACACCAGCTACTAATATCACGGCATCTTCCCCTCGTTGCCCCCAAGCGCATGGTACTGCTTGCCCAGTCTTAACCGCTGTTGTCTCTTGTGTTGTCCCTTTGCCGTTCGCCCGCTGCTCAGTCACCAGACTCGCCTGCAGGGCTTGTTCCCGCCCCTTGCTTTTTCCTCCCCAGCATCGAATTATATCCGTCCGCCTTTGCCTGTCGTCTGCTCTGCCGCAAGGTTCCTTACAGGGCGGCTGCAGCACTGTCATCTTGGTCTTTGCAAAGTCCATTCTTTATAGGCTCTTTTGCTTGGCCAACTGTGGTCCCCAAACACCACAAAGAGTCACAAGGGGTCGCGGAGGATTGTTGTTCTTATTATTATTATCACCATTCATCTGACTAGTGACTACACGGCCTCATTTGCAAGGCGGATCGGCCCCTAACTGCTGCTGCACGGCAAATCGCAGCTGCATGGATGTATCTTCTCCACGCTGCTGACTTCGTGTATCCCCACCGGAAGACCAGGCCAGCTCAGGTATGGGTTCTGACAACCACGGTAGGTCATTTGATGGAAGCAGTGGCTTGAAAGGACACCAGCAGGATGGGATCGGATGATGAGAAAGATTATCTCTCCCTCTGCATCTCCTGTCTATTTCCCCCTCTCTATGCTCCAACACCTCCCCGCCTTGGCTCCCCCCAGGCCTGCGAAACGGCCCGCGGTGGCTTGGTGGCTACTCCCGTCCATAGCCTGCCAGACTTGGTTCACACCCTCTCTGAACCTTAATTTTGTATATACTTCCCCGTTGCATGTATAGGCCCTGTTTTATAGCCAACTACGGTCCCGGAACGAGACGCCTTGCTTCCCCTTGCTCTGCGTTGGCTAGCCCCTGTTGTTTGACACATTCTCTGATTGTTCCCCATCCCAGCATCTCCAGGGTCACACGCTCACTTTATATTCTTATTTTAACATAGGACAACTGCCTCCCGTGAATGCTGCGTTGGCAAGCGCTCAGCCTCATCCCACCCAAATGGATACACGACCTTCTCCAACCCGGAGACTCCCAGATCGCAAATCGACCAGGTGCCGCTACTTCGGGTCGAAAAAGGGTATGTGCTATTGATTCTGATTGATGCGTTTGGACCAGTTTCTGCCCTTGTTTGTCTATGTCTCTACATCAGTTACATTGTTACCAGCATCGTTTTGTTATTACGTTGTTTTTGAATTTCACGATACTCTGTCGTGCATGGTACCTTCCTGTTTAACTGTATCAAACTGGAGTATCTGAGGGCCAAACCATTCATATCAGTCATGACATGCATGGATGGCTTGTTGGTATGATTGCTCATTGTTATACCTACCCCCTTTGTTTATTCACACTACATCCATTTTATCCTGATCTCATGACTGTCTTGTTCATTACCACTACGATTTATGTCTGGAGCTGACATGTCATAAGGATGTCGGGCCGGAAATGCTTGCCCCTATGCTCACGAAACGCCTTATCGCGGCCCTGTGACTGCTGCATCAACGGAAGACCCAACCTCCTCTATGCCAGTCAATAATACGCGTACATCTGACTCTCGCAGTATGGCAACTGAGTCTATTCTTCCCACAGACGAAGGTGGGTTAAGCACACTCTCAGCCGCGTCCAGCCCTCACCGTCAGGGTTTCACGGAGATGCAGTCCCAAACTATTGAACGCCCGACTCCACGCGCGCAGCTTGAAAACCCTAGGGAATTCCAAATCAACCAAATTAGACGACGGTTCCATCCAAAGGAGAAATTAGATGAGAATGGAGCTCATCTCACATTCGAGATGGTTCCGTCAGATCCTGATTTTAACTTCCACCCGAAGATCCTGGCCTGCGCTCTGCATGTCCCCCTGGACTATCCCAAACAGGGAAAACCTTCTCTGGAAATCGTGAATGAAAACATTGAGGAGAGATATAAGAATCTTATTCAACAGGAATTTAAGAATGTCGCCAGGACACGTGCTTCTGATACTCTCCTAACTTGGATGAATATTCTTGATAGGTCTCTGACAAGCATCTTTACCACACTCCACTCCGGTATGCAGTTTGGTCTGGAAAAGAGCACTGTTCCTTCTCCAACCCCCCCGACACCAGTCCTCGGAGCCTCAATGGCCCAGGAGATGGAGAAAGCCAAACAAAGGCGGGAGAAGGAGATCACCCAACTCACATCCCGTTTGGGTAGAACGCCTCTCTTCTCGAAAGCTTCAGATGGAATCTCGTTTACCATTCCTATTAGCCCCCTTAAGCCACAGCTCCTTCCACACTCTCTTCGGTCCGTGAGGACAATAAACTTACTGGTCCCGGCTTTATATCCACTCGAACCTTGTCAGGTTAAACTCCCTGGGGTCGACGATAATGCGGCTAAAAATGCAGAGTCATCCTTCGAAAAGCATGTCATAGAGAATTCTACCGCGAGCTTGATGTCCCATATCAACTACCTATCGTCAATGATGCATATTTTGGTGACCCAGTCAGCAAAAAGGAGCGACACTAGCAGCGCGGTTACATCTTTGCCAATAGAGGACAAACCGAAAGATGACATAGGCCAGCCTTCACGACCTTCCGCGCCCCTTGAGCTATCCCCACCTATGGAAACGCAGACATCAACTACGCTAGAGGATCGACCTCATATCCAAATCATTCCCAGACCACCAGAATGGATGAACCCTAATACGGACGATGAGTTCGATAGTGACGAGTCAGATTATTCAGCATCGGAAGGCAGTGTCACTGATGAAGATGATGATGAGGGTGGGGGTGTAAGCGTACCTGTGATGCCACCCCCTCCTGCAGGCCGAGTAGTAGGCCTATCATTCCCATCAATGGAGCTCCTTGGTATTGAGCTCCTTGAACTGAAAAATCTACATCTAACTCTTAAATGCGAGCGATGTAAGGAGCTACTGGATCTCAAAATCAAAATTGGAGAAGATGGCATCAGCATCCCTCCCAAACGGATCGAGTCGTGCAAGAAGTGTGGGAATTATCTTAGCATTGGTAGGTGCCGTAATTTGAACCCAGCGATATTACGCTGCCGCAAACATCCAAAAATGGCAATGTAGTAATGACCGTGAATTAGGTTTCCGTCGCGAATTTATGCACCCCAGCTCTAGCCGTGCCGGGTACTTGGATCTTGAAGGATGTCTCGCTGTTGAGTTGCTTCCTAGGTGTGTCCTCTCCCACGCTGTACCCTTTCTTTTAACGCGCCTGGCCATGGCACGGTGTATGGCATAGGCTGGCGCCACAGTTAAAATGCGTGGTCTCACCATCCGATGCCAGTAATTTCATCCCAACATGCTCCGAGTGCTCTGTCGCCTACCCCGCACCAGGGATTGGAGCGGTTCGTGGGGATGATGCGTCGGCAATCTGTCGCGGATGTCACCATAAAATGAGTAGGTCTCACCCACGAGGTTCCTGACAGCATGGGAAACCTTGTCGTGATAATGCAACGTTGACCAGATTCGAACAGGGTTTAAAATTCCCGAGGTCAAATTTTTACTCGTGAGCGCCGGAGGAGGTAAGCAACCAGTCAGCTGATATCAAGTTTTTGTTATTCTCGATCTTTCCCCGAAAATTGCATCTTCGTACGAGCGTGGCTGTCTTTGTGCAACAGCTTGGTATTCGGCATTTGGCAACACTGGAATGATATTTTAATATCAGCTCCGCGGCTTACCTTCTTTTGTGCCACGCCATGCTTTCGCTTCCCCCTTTTCTGTCGCGGTTTTGCGTATTCGGCGGCAGATGTCGCCTAGGCCCACCCACCCATGTTTAGCTTAACTACCTCGGATCCCAGTTTAAGCTATTCTACGTGTTCTCCCGTCGTCGATGCTAATGGGCTCGTTTTCCGTTGGCTTCCTTTTTTGACATCTGGTCGTCTCCTTTTAACGTTGCGATGGCTCCAGCAACGCATGTCGCATGCACATCCGGAAACTGACCGCTCTTTGATTTGTAACAGGTACATCCCTTCCACACGTGCGGGTTAGAAAGGTGAGTCGTTTCTGTATTTCAGTCAATAGCGTTTTGGTTTTTCAGCTCTATCAATACGCCTGGTACATCTGTTTCCGATGTGTCCCGATCAAGGCTCTGGTGGTATCGTGTATTGGTTGACATTGGGAGTTGAACGTTGTACTAACATATCATGTTTTTACAACAATAGCCGAAAGAGGTATTGGGAATAGTTGCTGGACAGGAGTTACCTCGTCGGGGACGATGCTCACACTATGGGAAGAGCTATCGGTGGTTTAGGTGTGTGGATCTGGCCCCGTCCTTGCGCAGCCTGAATGTGTACCCACTCTGGCGGTTTCCATATCGCTTGTTCATGCATGTTTAGTCGCCGCCTGAATTCCCTCACCGCGCCAATAGTCGATCTATGATATTGGGGCTGGAAACTTACACTGTTATATAGGTTCTCTTGTTGTCTCAGGGTTTTCCCATGCGATAGGTATGCTTCTGCTTCTTGAAAGGATTCTACAACTTTATACACCATTGTAGACGCTAATACCATTGACATAGATGCCACGATGCCGCAACTGATCATCCAAATGAGCACGCCAACCGTATGATCTGGTATGCGTCTCCTTCCTTCCTCCTTGAGCCCCCCTAACCCCTTACTTTTACCTGTCTATGAAACACCACACTTACAAATTTATACAGCGGATTCTGCTCCCGCGAACAAACCTACCGCCCCGAAAGCTGCGGTATCTGCCACTCAACCCTTGTTGGTAAAGCCGGCAGTGGATTTTGGGAGGGCGGTAAGGGCACCAGAGACAAAGCGAAAATGAATCGGAAAGGCAAGTAAGCGTTTTTGATTATGCATATGCGTGTATTATTCTAACGACTTATTTGTCTCGAATTCGTAGATCCGAGAAAATATAAGCGTCGAGGGGCTACTGCTCCTGGGTCTTCGGCGCGGAAAAAGTGATGGTTCATCTGTTTAAGGAGGTTATCCCTTTTTATTACTACCGGTTAGCTATACCAATGCTCTAAAAGGGGTGTATGTTTGTTACATGGGTATCACTTAAGCCGATGATTGATTGATTGGAGATATTTTGCGTCCCTGTCTTGAAAAGTTGAATTTGTTCGTCTAATATATGTAACATATTCCCTCAGTCTACCTTTTCATGTGGCAAGGGGTATCTGTCGAAGTTATACTAGAATTGAACTAGTGCACGTGTCCTCTCGCCTTTTTCTTCTTGTTTTGGGCAAGATAGTGTCCAAGAGATTCCGAACCTCTCCGCCATGTCAGGAGTTAAAAAATAAGTAGTAAAGTCGGTAAAACGGGCGAGAAAGGGGGAATCTCAGCATGCGAGGCAAGGTTGGGCGAGCCATGGGCTGGGTCGATGTTCTGTTGGTGGTATAGTGTAATTTCACTATATCCACCGCTGTATCGAATGGAGGATGAGATTAGGGCCCGACGAAGCTGTGCGGAATATATTGTAAACATCGAAACATTGGCGGGAGGAAGAGTCGGGGAAGTTTCATGAAATATTCAAGACACCCAATATAGCAATGTAATAATCTCTCCCACGTACAATCGAAAGATCTGCATCGGTATAGTAATCATGTACTCGTTCCCTTTTCCGTAAGCCGGTCCCGGGCATAAACATGAGCGGATTTTAACTGAATTGACTGGACTGGCCATACAATTGTGAGAATGAAATAAGGACTAATATTATCATGACCTTATCATAAGTGTCCCAGACTTGTCAGGCAAGCTGATATCACATACATTCAGCGTTGGAGAAGCGGAAGCGTCCAGCGAAAGCCGTGGTGATGCTGATAAGCAGGAGGACAAGAACGAGGATAGTTTTTGTATCGTGGATGGAGATTTCTATGTGTTGCTCTTGTTAATGCTTGTTCTGGGCGGGTGGAGGAGTATTGCTTGAGGGGTGAGCGAGGAAGGGAAATGCGATCCCAGGGCTGTGAACGTTGCTTTATAACTAACGGCCGACACGAGCTAAATCGCACATTCCATATCAAGTTTAGCAACTCAGTGGCCTGGACTTGGAGGATGGGATTGATATTGGATCATAAAATTCGACCCCGAATGAATGGCATTTTATAAAATGATAGAAATTGTGCATTAAATGATGGAAAGCCAAGGGCTCAATGGATATCTTACTTGTGCAATGCACATGCATAGCAAGCAATCAAATGCCATGGGCAGAAGAAATAATTGGTCTGGCTGAAGAATACCAATTCCGGTATGCAAACAGCCGCGGATATCGGTCTAGGCAAGGAGGTGCAAACGCCCAAGGAAGGCATAAAATGCAAATGGATCGATTCGGTTGACTGGCACACATTGAGCCTTTGGCAGGCTGATATAAAATCCAGATCAAGTTGGCCCCTCACTCCTTGGGGTTCAAATCGATTGGCAGACTGCTTAGGACCCATGGAAGAGAAACTGCATGATAGACTTGGAAAGGAGACAAGAAATAGATAAACTCCTGGTATGCAAAGGCAACAAGATGCTGCTATCTTGTTTTCAAGAGAGGGAGAATATGATCAACGTAGTTCATGGAGTCCAGCTGATACTAGTACTAGTATTCGTCAACAGGCGATAGTCGCTGAGGTTGAATTTCACGGAAAGAAGGCATGCTTAGGCACCGTGAGCACTATATCCAACCGGGTAATGCAGGATTCCAGCACAGTGGGACCTTGAGTCAATATTGTTGAATCTGTCGGCGTTGTACATTGCTTCATGAGGTATGAATTGAATGATATTGTAAAACTAATGGTGGTTCATAGGAACCCTAGCTATTTTGTATGAGGGAATGTGGGTGGCTGTGTAAACACTAATTCTAAGTGAGATTGCATGAATATGAGATATCTTGGGATTCCTGACACACCCCCCCAGTGCACACCACACTGTTTAATGAACATAATGAGGCCAGTCATACTGCCTAAATAGGAAATAAAAATCAAAATAACACAGTGGCACAGGTGTTGAATATCCAGCCAGGTAAGTTTCTCATAGAAATCAAAAATCAATGAAAATCAATAAATATATGAAAATAATAATAAAAATGAATAAATTAATCTTTCCCCCCTAGATCTCACTACATATCAATGAGATCAGTAATATTAATAATATCAAAATATTTAAGGAAGTTTTAATGTTTCTGTAGCAGGAGATTCTTTATCAGGCTATCTACAGGCATCTCTATTATAGGGACCCAGGTTATATTAATATCAGAGCTTTGAACTCACTTGCAAAGCCAACTACTATATATATTAATGTGGTAAAGGCATATATTGATCTGCAGATCACTTTTATTTAATAACCCTATCATTTGAGTATTATCACATTTAATAGAGATTTTGTACTCAGAGTTAAATTGAATTTAGATGAGGAATTACTCTTATCATATAACCTCTCATCTAATATATAATATAGTGAGAAGTTTGGCCTCCATCATGAAGGTAGTTATAGTAGCCTACTAGGCAGACTTCCAATCAACTGAGCTATCATACATTTTGAATAGATATCTAGTTGTAGATCAGTAGTCAGCATTATCCATAAAGCTAGTATTACTAGAGAATTTAATAACTTTAAAATTTATATTGAAATTTAATGGTATAATTAAATTCACAGATGAATTCATCAATTATTTGAGTAGGGATTCATTATACTTATTATCATATTAAATGGTATAATTCTGTATATCTTATAAATAAATAATAATATAATTTATCTCAGTCAAATGAACATCTGATAGATTCTGCATGAAGGATACAAGCTTCAATACAGTATAAATAATATTAGGCCTTATAATAACAGCTAGATAGATGCAAGATCTAACATATCACTAGTAGTAATGGATTTTTATAGAGGTTAATTCAGCCTTATAGACTTTAAGTTTCATACCTATAAGAGGCACTCTATGAGTTCATAGAGACTACTCAAGATGATACATAGCTACCAACTTATTAATATAGGAATTAAGGTAGATTTAGAGCTTCAAATTCACTCTATTTCAGATAATATAGGTGTTTAAGAATCAACATAGTTTCTTCATATTATAGATCTCATATATGTTTATAAGTTCTCAAACCACTTAATCCCTCTTATCTTTATTATTCTCATCCAAAAGGATAATAAAATCATCAATATAGAAGAAAATGATTATTCAATCATTCAAAAAGAGGCATCTATCATCAGGTAAAGAGGTAAATCCTATATATAATAGCATTTTTGTGACTTTATTCAATCAAAGCAGTGGCAAGCAACATAATCTATATAGGCCTTTTTTCAATTTGAGCAAGATAAGAGATCATCACAGTAAAGCAAGGCCTAGAAGCCTCTATCATTCATCTGGCAGTTTATAATAGACCTCCTCATTAATATTACTATTTGTAAAGGTATTTACTCCATCAAGCTACTTAGTATCAAGATTAAAAGCTATCATTATCACTATTAGTGCATGATATGTCCTGCCAGCAAGCATATAAACTCTCATATCTTTTTCACTGAGAGGTTAAAGGTTACCTTAAATATAGATACATACTTTAAACTTATTGAGAAATCCATCATCATTAAATTTATAAGTAAACACCTAGTATAGAGAGATTACTGACATATTTTCTGAAGGTCTAGACACTATTTTATATATATCTTTCTGGGTAATCATCTCCCATTCCTGGATTACAGTGTTAATGAAATCCTCACTATATTTATGTGTTTTTAATAAGTTTCAATGATTTAGTAGTAGTGAGAGTTTATTTCTATGCAATCACACATTATTCTCTTTCTGAGGTGTAAGATTCATAATCACACTGAATATCATACAAAACTGCTGAGTAGAGTCATTTTTTATACATTCAATTCCATTGAAGTGTATAGTATGTCTAATATATTTATTAGAGACTATATTTAATTCATTGAAGTCCACAGAGATCTCACACACCCACAGCACTCAATTTGATTGATTGAAGAGATCTAAGAGTAAGATATCAGACAGTTTAGGCAGTTGAGATTGCTCAGGCACCTCCTCATATTTACTTAGTGAGGCCTATAGTTTGCTCTGCAACTAGCCACTGAGATCATTAGATTTAATAACCTCTCTATCAATCTATTCAACTACCTGCTTACCCCCCTAAACCTACAGTTCTAGTGTTGATTTAGATGTCAAAGGTTCATTTATATCTCTTTAACTGTTTTTATTATCTTTATTATCAGATTCAGCTGTTTTTTCCATTTATTTGATATCTCTAGGATAGAAAATATCTATATTGACAGAATCTAACATCTCATTCTATTTACAGACCTTAGAGATTACTAGTTTAATTATAGGTATTTATAACATCTCAGCAATCTTATCTATAATAGATTCTCACAGTAGCTCTTCAATATAAGGTTTTTGCAGGTTAAATTGAATTAATTCATTAAACACTACATCTCTAATCCTTATAACACATTGTAAGTGTGGAATCCAAATCCTCCAGATATTCATCAAATTATATTTAATGAGATAATCAATATGCACTCTAAGTTCTAGCTTTAAAGCTCTCATATAATTGAGAACTTCATTTGGAATCTTCACATACATGTGACATTCATATATATATAGGTAAGTAGATGAAGGCTTACTAGAAAGGTTAAAATGCTCTCATAGAGTTAGTAATAGCAACTTCCACCTCAATAGATATATAGGGATTTAATTAATGAGATAGCCAGCCATTATATATATCTCAGATGAGAGCTCTGAGAGTAAGCATTCATCTATCCATAAATATCTTACTTTTTCAATTAATAGTATGTCTGTGCATTTAGCTGCATCATTCTATTTATATGTATATTCTAATAAAAACTCTCTTAAGAGGCCTTCTTCTAGAATCTATTTACCTATCTCATTCAAATACATGCTTATTTTATTATCAATACATATAATCTTAATATTTATATCAAACTGGCATTTAATTTATTTCATAACTGCAGGGAGAGCTTTCTTGAGTTCAGACTTACAAATCACATTTTGTATGATCTAAAATCACAAGAAATCACATGTAAAATGCATCATTTATTACTAATTATAATAGTAACCTTTCTTATTCTCTATAAGATTAACATGGAGGTATTCAAATGGTTTGGTAGAGCAAACATGCAGCCTGTAAAATATCTGATTTTTCACTTTTAAGAGCTTACATATTTAACAGTAACATACAACTTCTTATAGATGAGAATCTAACTCTTTCTCCCCTTCTTCTATAGACTTACCTACTATAATTATACCTTCAGACACATTCTGCAGGTAAGTAATTGAGGCCTTAAAACCATATCCTAGTTATCTATATTAGACCTCCACTAACACCATTAAAATCTTTAGTGCCTCAGAATGTTTCCTATATTCAGCAAGAGCAGAGAATGTTGATATTAGTATAATATTTAAATATAAATTATATTCTAGATATATAAGATTATCTCTTTATGTAAGCAACATCTAAGACTTCTTATTATCTCTTAATATTATCATCTTCATGTGCAGTAAGATTCCTTTTGCAAATAGTCTTACTCAGCTGAAGATATTCATATGAAGATCTGAAATGTATATTATATTAGATAGTATAGTTATGAAATGTTTTCAGATCATCAGATTTATGAGATATATAATAATAGTCTTATAACCTTGAATTTTTATATAGAAGTTACTTGTATAGAATGACACATTGTATTTCTCTATAAAATTAATAAATCTGAACCTATCATTATAAATGTGAGATTCTCTACCTATATCATATATTCAGCTATCTCTTAATAAATGATTTAACAAGCTAGATTTAATGCTTAAAATTAACAATCTATCTGTAGCTTCACATGAGATTAGAGATATTCAATAAATAGTTGAGAGATTCATCTGCAGGCCTGCACCAGCCTTACTATTTATCTTCTTAATCTCTATTTCAATCTTCATCTTGACTTTCTCATCTTTTAATACCTCATCCACCTTTTTATGCATATCATCATATCTCATGAACCACTCAGGCCTCAATATAGAATTGAGATATCAGCAAGTTCCTACTGAATATCCAGGCTTACTATAGATATATAGATTATAAGTCTTTTTACCCTTCTTTTTCAAATCTTTAGCTTTCTTTTGTGAGTCTTTTGCAGGTAGATTCATATTATTAGTGGAGTCTTTCTTTTCTCTACTTAGATCACTAAAGGTTGCAAAAATAGTACTATAATCATTTTTTAAGACTCTCATCTTATAATATCAAATCTTAATCTCTCTAACTAATCATTCTAGGTCAATGACATTCACACCCATCTTTTTATTATATAAGATAATAGATCTAAATCCTTCAGCAATCATCAAATTAATTACTTAGTTAGCTATCAAAAAATCACTTTTCAGGTTAAATAGATTCCTAATCTCCACATTTTATATCTCTTTATATATTATAGACTAGTCATTTAATTATTTTTTAATATTCTTACTATTTAATTTCTTCATCAGAACATTATATTAATCTCTAACTTCATTTTTTCAATTTTTAGTAGTAAGAGAAAGATGATATCATAATGCTCTGATAATATCTTTAATATAAGTATTACCTATCTTTATGATATACTCTATCTCTACTCTTAAAACTAACATTATAATAATGTCATATATCTTATTTATAGTCATTTAACATTTTTTATATACTACCACCTATTTTTTAAATAATTTTTCAGATTTACTATTCTTAATCTCAGGTTCTTCTACTTCCAGCTAATAATCTTTCTTTATTAAATTAATATAATTACAAACTCCATGATTGCTTGCTATTAATATAATATTCATATACTAAATCTCCCAGTCCTTACTATTCTTCAGTGTTACTATTATACATCAGATAGTGGTATCAGACATGGTGAGATGAATAGAGCTCTAAGAGCTCCACTTTTTTAGTTTTCAGACCATTAGAGGTGCTCATATGACCTCATTTTTTTAATTAATATAGAGCTTCTGACATTCTCAAAAGCTTGATTCATAGAGCTCTGTAGCTTCATTCTCAATAGATCCCATGAATCTAGGGGATGTTTCTATGGGTCTTTTTTAGAGGATATTGCTATTTCATGTGAAAAGCATGTAGTATAGGGCAAAAAATGACAAAACAATGATAATAACAATAAAAATCAAGTTGAATATACAATGGAAATCACTGGGCTTATAACTGTCAGCATTGTACATTGCTTCATGAGGTACAAATTGAATGATATTGTAAAACTAATGGTGGTTCATAGGAACCCTAGCTATTTTGTATGAGGGAATGTGGGTGGCTGTGTAAATGCTAATTCTAAGTGAGATTGCATGAATATGAGATATCTTGGGATTCCCAACAGAATCTGTCCAGGAATTTGAAATTTGACGTTGGAGGCTGAACTTTGATAAATAAATAAAATATCACGTGATGTCAACACATGACCGAAGCTCGGGCGCCCAAAGCGTTAATTTACTGAGGTTCAACACCGCCAGCTTTGAAACCCCCCAATAACAACCGGAAAAGATGTCGTATGCACTCGAAACCAAGAAGCGCAAGTTCCACAGGGTACTCGAGTCCCTCTCCGGTGGGAATGCGCAGAAACCCTCATCAAATGCGGACGCATCCAAGACCAGTGAGACTGCGGCGTCGCTCTCCCACGCCATGTATCCGACTATTAAAAAAGTGCGCCTTGCCTCCGGTTCCGACCCCGACAGCACGCTCGTGAGGCGGTCTGTGTCGAGGCATACGACACCGTCGCCGTCGCCGTCGTCGCATCGCCCAAATTTTGTTCCCTGGGATCGTGAAAGGTTTCTGGAAAGGCTGGAGACGTTCCGCAGGGTCGATCGGTGGTCTCCTAAACCACCCGCTATAAATGAAGTTCAATGGGCGAAGCGGGGGTGGTCCTGTGTGGATGTCATGAGAGTGGAGTGCGTGGGGGGTTGCGGGCGCGCCGTTGTTGTGAAATTGCCGGAGGAGGCGGACGAAGAGGAGGATGATACTGATAAGATTGTTGAGCGGAAGGAAGTCCGTACGTTACTCTCGGGTGTGGACTTGGTTATGTATTATGTTTATCTAATGATGCGCAGAAGCTAGGTTGGTGGAGGAATACGCGAAAAGGATAGCGGAAGGGCACAGTGAAAGATGCCCATGGCGGAAGAGTGGCTGTGATGGTAAATTCTTCCCTCGTCTCCGACTTTTACACTGCCAAATTGCTAATTGTGCGCGTCAAGATACTATACAACGACTGCCGCTCACAAATCCAGAGACCGCGTTAAGTGGCCTACGAACGCGCTACCGAAATCTTAACAAGCTTGGTCCAAAATTGCCGGCAATAGAAAACATCGAAACACCTACAGGCCTAGAACTGGATGAGATCATTCGAATACTGCCGGCTAACATACTAAGCGAATCCACGACTCGCACCACAACGAGCACCGGAAATAACGAAGACAATCAAGTTGAGGCGTCTTCTCAGGAGACGCCAAAGGATATCAATCAAGCAGCATTTACTCTGGCCCTGTTTGGTTGGGACGCAGCCAGCGACGTGGGTGCCGATTTGGCAACATGCGGAGCCTGCTTTCGTCGCCTTGGTTTGTGGATGTATAAACCGAAAAAGGACGGCTCAATTTCTGTATACTCTAGTCTCAATGTTGTCAGCGAACACATGGACTACTGCCCCTGGATCAACGCCAAAACGCAGAGCGGTGGTCGGAAGTCCGTCGTGAAAGGCCCGGGCGGAGAAGTCCAAAGTGGATGGGAAGTCCTGGGCCAGGCAATCAAGACTATACATCGGCGCCAAACAAGATCCGATGCCCCTCTGGTTGAGTCGACGCCTGAAGTCCCAGCCAGCCCTGCGGGAGCTAGTGTCGATGATGATGAGAGCAGGAAACTGAAGGATAGGGAATGGTGGGCGAAGCTGCGGAGAGTGAGGCAGACTTTGCAAGTGAAGGGATCGAAGAAAGCGAAGGGATCTACGGGGTGATGCATCTGCTTTGAATACCTAGGGTTTGGTGCGACACATATTGCCGTGAATCTTTCCGGGTGTTTGTTTTATCATGTTATGCTACTATTGTGTACATTATACCCATCATGCATTTTAGCAAGCGTTATTCCTCAATATCTGATATTTGGATAGAAATTGGTGTCCAGAAAAAAGAAGAAAAAGATTACGTAATATAACGGTTGGATCAAGAATATTGCACTAACCCAGAATAAGGATAGTGCAAACCTTAACATTACCTGCTAACCCAAATGGGAATATCATTGCTGATGTAATCATATTCCTTACACTCACGTGACCGCTGCATCCGGAGGCTCAACTGCTTTATCAACTCCCTCGACGTTCAAGATACAGTCCAGCATACAGAAAAACATGGCTGACCGCGCCCCCGATCCCCGCAGGCGTGCGTCTATCACCATGTACGATCCTGCGCGAGACACGTACACCGTCTCAGACGAATCTCCCCCAAAGCGCAGCAGAGCTCACGGACCAGGCCAAGAGGAGCAAGTGGAGGAATCTCCATCTCTCGGCTCCACGTCTCGCGGCGCTATCGAAGGTGGCACCCGGCCAGAAAGAAGCTTAAACTCACTCCACGAAACACCTCCCTCACTTTCGTCTCACTCTCCTCACCGGCAAAGACCTGCAAATTCCTCTACGTCAGTCGCAATGGGATCTAACACACCGGAGATCAAGCCAAGTCAAAATGGCCATTCGGAATCTCCAGAGGGACTAAACAAGAGCAACATCAGCAGCAATGACAAAAAGAGAAGCCTTCCCGAAGACGAGCCGCACCCCGAGAAACCAAAACCCGCCCCCGAACAACAGCCTCTTTCCAAACGCAAACGACAAGAAGAACGCCTACAGAAGAACAGGAAGCGCGGTAAAGCACCGCCATCAGCATATTCCCGTCGAGACCGTTCACCCACTCCACCCCGCCGCTCTCACTCTCCTGATCAGCGATCACCCGGTTTTAGACATAGAGATCCCCTCGCACGCAGGACACGGTCGCCTTCACCCATAAGACGTTCTCCATCGCCAGATGCAGCCCCAAGACAACGAAAGAGACCCGGTGGAGGCGCTAGGATTGCTGCGGCAAATCTCGAGGCAATAAGGCGGAGACAGGAGGAGCGAGAAAGGCAGCGGGAGGAAGATGCCAAGGCAGATTTACGAGACCGCGGAGTCCACGACGTTGTCCGTCAACACTACAACGCAGTTCCCGAACGGGGCAGGGAGTGGCGGAAGACCGATAGCCGTATCAAGGGCCTACGCAGCTTCAACAACTGGGTAAAGAGCACAATCATCCAAAAATTTTCACCGGATGAGGAGTTCCTATCCCGAGCCAACGGCAAGGGCTGGGCAGGCGCTGAGCCGGTGGAAGAAAAGAGACTCCTTGTCGTAGATCTGGGATGCGGAAAGGGCGGCGATCTAGGCAAGTGGCAACAAGCCCCCCAGCCCGTGGATCTCTACGTTGGGCTGGACCCTGCGGAAATCTCCATTGAGCAAGCGCGCGAACGATACATCAGCATGAAAAGCGGACGCGGGCGCATGGCCCGTCGCGGACACCCACTCTTCCACGGTGAATTCTACCCGAAGGACTGCTTCGGCGAGTGGGTCGGTAACGTGCCCATCATCCAACGTGTCGGTATCGACGGCAGCGTTGGGCCGGACGGGAACAACATGATGGCCTCCCGTTGGGGCGGTGGTGGATTTGACATTGTCGTTTCCATGTTCAGTATGCACTATGCCTTTGAGACGGAGGAGAAGGCGCGCCAGATGCTTCACAACGTTGCTGGATTGCTCAAGAAGGGCGGTCGGTTCATTGGCGTGGGACCTAATTCTGACGTACTGAGCGCGAAGGTTGAGGAGTTTCATGAGAAGCGAAAGAAGCGGGAGGCAGAGGCAGAGGCGGCGAAGCGGGATGCAGGGGAGAAGGAGGATGGCGAGGTGGAGGACTCTTCGCCCACGGTTCCCGAGTGGGGGAATAGTATCTATCGAGTTCGGTTTCCGGGGGACACGCCGGAAGATGGCATCTTTCGGCCTGCGTTTGGGTGGAAGTATAGCTATTTTATGGAGGAGGCGGTGGAGGAGATTCCGGAATATGTCGTGCCGTGGGAGGCGTTTCGGGCGTATGTATCCCCCCAACCACCTCTATATGTACCTCATGGTCCTTTTTCCGTCACTAACAACACGCTGCTATTTCAGATTAACACAAGATTACAACCTAGAACTTCAGTACCGTAAACCATTCCTAGACATCTGGAAGGAGGAGAAGGATGATCCCATTCTTGGACCGCTCAGTGAGCGGATGGGTGTGCGGGAACGCGGAGGTGGGCCGTTGCTTGTTTCCGATGAGGAGTTGGAGGCTGCTAGTATGTCCCCCTTCATTGGTCGCTCTATTTATTTGGCGCAGAGTATTTACTAACTGTTTCCCCCCCTAGGCTTCTACCATGCCTTCTGCTTTTATAAAGTTTGATACCAATATTTGCCACCTTTTCTGCCATCTTTGCTCTCGCCCGCGCTCCTGGTTTATGCTAGGTTGATTTGGCTTAGCCATGGTTTCCATGTTCATTTTGTGTCTTCTTTTTTTTTGTCTTTTAGACACACTCTGCTTGATTGCATTTCTGCGTGGGGAAAAAATGATGAAACCATTGCGGACATTGGGTCAGTTGGTTCGCCACGGCAAGGAACGGCAGAAGACCATTTGTATTATATTTGTAGATACTTTTAGATTTATCAAGCTTATGTGGCAAGATCCTATGACACGATATTCAAGATGTTGTGGGTGGCTAGCCAGTCTCACTAATAAAATGACAAGCAGAGAAACATCGATCAGTTCACAGCAGTTGGGATTACTTGACCTTAGAGTGTAGATAAGCTAACCCATAGTTGCCAGCTTCAACTCCTTTTCTCTTGGAACCAAAACCTTTTTTTCATACAAGACTCTTTCTTTCCACTTTCCGCGCTGCCGACAGTCAGTGGCATCAGGTCGATTGCCTGTCAACTCAGACAAGAGGCCCTGGATGATTGGTAGGCCAAGGCTGGCAGTAAGCTCTCTAGTCGGTACTGACAATGGGAATGATTGAGAAATTCAGTAGTTAAGACTACTGCCCCTCTAGAGCTGGAGCTCACTAGGGCTATCCTCCATTACTAGCTCACTATATGATCCTCCCATGGGGACTTTTCCTGGTACTACAAGCACTTCTACTATGAAGACAAGCCTCAATCACTTGCTTACACTTGCTTATGATTCTTGTGCAATGCACTGTTTAGTCCCTCAGGCCTTTACAGCTGTCAAATCTGCAGGAGCACATGACCTGTATAGATCCACATGACCTGCATATACAGCTGCTGACAGTGGTGCACATGATCCATAGAAGTGAATGAACCCCTTTGTATAGAGAATAAAAAGTAGTTGAATGAGTAGGTGAATGGCCACACAGAGTGTTGCTATAGCCTAGTGTAGTTGTAAACTACCTGCCAGGTAGTCATCTCATCCTCTACAACACCTCTACAGTAGTGCTATAGGTATCACACCTCTATAATTACATGCCCCAGTTCACTGCTATCAACCTCCTGCCAGATGAAATGCCCAGAATGCCTGAACATAAGTATATAGAGCCCCAAAAACAGATGAAAACAGTTCAGAAGTGAAGAACTACAGCTAACAACAAATAGAAGAAGCCTCTACCCCCACCTTCATCTCTATCAATGATGATGAACTGACTGTGGCTAAAGAGGCAGACTAATAGTTCATTACATATAGTAATAAGACTTGTAAGGAGATTAATAAGCTGCCAGAAACAGCTCCAACCATGCTGAATGAAGGTATGAAACTAAACTGAGTTTAGCCTATAAATCTTACAGTAATTGTAGTATAGAGGAAGGGCACTCTGAACAAACCTGCATGTGCTAGCTGCCAAGGGGGGCATGGGCTGTTTGTTAGTTGTGTATCCATTAATGGATACTTCAAGAGAGTATGTTGCAACTGTTATTACAACTTACTAGGCAAATGCTGTACTTTGTGGCCAGATGAGTAATGAAAAGTCTCTATAAGCAGGTGTTAGTACTATTATGTTTCTAACATGCAAACTATAATAGACTATAACCCCAGTGAATGTGCATGCATGGTTAGCCCCATCCTGCCAGGCCTTCCTCCCTCAGCTCCAACTGGGCTGTTTGCCAAAGGTGGGAAAAAAATGAGCAGCAAACAGGCTGCAAGCAGTGAGCCAAGCAGTGCAAGTAGTAGAGTACCCAAGTGAGTCAGATTTATGAAGGGGTTGGGTGCAGGTGATGATGATGATGTGGTAAGGCTGTAGAAGGAGCTAGAGCTGAAGGTGATGCACCTACAGGTAGAGGTGTTCAAGTTATGATAGGAGTAGGATGAGGCAGTGCAGCTACTATGAATGGCAGATCTCAGCTAGTAGTCTGCCAGCCAGGCCATTGCAGCTCTTGTAAATAAATTGAACAATGAATAGGGGGTGGTGCAGCTGATCTGGGTGGGTGGGTGAGTGGGTAGATGGGCCAGTAAGCTGTTTTTTTCCCTTTCTCCTTTTAAAATTTAATAGTTAGTAGTTAGTGTGAATGCCCAGTTCTTTACATGTCTAAAATGATCCAATTAAATGCTCAAAAACAGCCCAAGTGAGATAGCTAATAAAAGATTTAAACACTAATAAAAGTAAAAAATGAAAAGGTAAAAATGAAGGGAGTCAGTCAAGAAAATATAAAACCTCTGAATACACCTCATTCATCATCTTATCACCCCCATCCTTATTAAGCAAAATAGTGAGCTTGCTGATATCTATAGTCTAAGAGAGTGCAACATATAACTAACTATGTGAGAAAACAGGGTTTGTAAGATCTACATTAATGATTGAAAGAGATTGCCCCTGGGACTTATTAACCATCATGGTGAAACACAGATAGACTAGAAACTGATGGCAGGTCATATCAAGTAAGCACTTAGAGGGGTTGGCATGTAGATTGATCTGCAGCAGGATATGAACAGAACCCTTATATGTGTCAGCTATAATCTTAACCTTCAGCAGGTGAGATGTTATCTATTTAACAACCATGTGTGTATCATTGCAGAGGCCCTCTAATAGCTGGAGGTTATATAGTAGTATGACAGGCATACTAACCTTCAGCTATAATATAGACAGCAGCAGGGTGGAGCAGTGGATTGCAGCTAGATACTCATAGGTGTACTTCTCTCTGCTGTTATCAATATCATTTATATGCACTAGGTCTGCTGTGTAGAATGTCTGGGCATCACCTGGCATTACATTTATAACTCTTTAGTTTATCTTGAGCATGTCACTGTTACATACAGTTAGTATGGCATGGCTCTCAAAATAATCAGGATGGAATGCAGCTATAGAGAGTTTAGTGGTAGAAAACACCTTCTCACAGAGACTGTCTAGGTCAGTAACCCAGTGAATATAGAGTAGGAACTCTATAGAATTAATGTAGTCTGGGTTGTATGACATCTACCTTAGTTACTATATGAATGTTGCATTATCATTCTCACCCTGCAGCCTCATATTCACAGTTAAATGTAGCATACTAAGCTGCTATCAGAGGAGAGAGTGCTGCAGGCAGGCTATAACAACCTGAGAATGGCTACCTCACAGTATAACAGGTAACATCTGCATAAAGTCATCACTGAAGATGAAAGAAACACCCCCAAACAGGTAGTCATCTGAATATAAGTCTCTAAGTAGTTTATTGACAACCTTCATATAGTAGCAATACTGCATGGGGGCCTTATCCTAGATGACCAAGTCAATATTCTGCAAAAGATGACCCAGTTCACTGCAGGCTGTCACTCTGGATATAGAGGTAGCATTTAATTTAATTGGAATAATAAAATGTGAGTGGGTAGTCCTATTACATGATAGTAGAATAATGATGATATCAGAAGATACTATGCAGAGCACAGTCTTACTATCTGCACATAGTTGGCTATAGAGAGCCTGATAGAGGAACATTTTGCCAGTGCCATCTAAATCCTGTATGAAATAGTAAGAGAGCTGTTGAGCTATCTCACCCAGAATAATATTATATACATGTAGTTGGCTAGGGTTCAACTACTCCTGCAGGGTGTCTATAATGACTATCTCCTTAATAACATCATAGTTCTGCTCCTCATACAGCAGTTAGTTACTAATGAGAATGTCCTAGATGAGACTGCATGCAGGCAGATTAAAGTCTGCAAGTGTCTTACCAAACTTACTTAGTAGCTGCTGGAGGAGACACAAACTATAATTATAGAGCAATTTAGTGTTAGAGATGTCAGTACAGACTGGATTCATCTAGCACAGTTGATGTGGGAGATTATTACAGAGAGCATATTGAAAATATAGCTAGAGTGCAGAGGAGTTAGAGATATCTTCATGGATTAAAATGGTAGCAAACAATATTCACATCCAGTAGGTAGTTGTGAAGGTAATGGCAGATTTAAATGTAAGATTCTACTTATTATCATCATCTAGGAGACTCAAGGTCAAGCAGGCTACATGAAATGTAGGATGACATACATCATGAACCATTCTAAGTGCCTCAAAGCTATATAGATCCTGTACAATGGTGAGAAGCAGTTGCAAGTAGAAGACCTCACTATTATATGGACTGAAGTGCAGTAAATAGCCTATAAACTGACCTCTGATCTGTTCCTTTCACCTCTTATTACAGCTATCTCAAATGAAATGACAGGGCATCTCTGAATAGAGATACTACTGAGTCTCTGTGTTCAAATGATTGTACTCAAAGAATATTATAAATTTTGAATGGCTGTTATCTATATGCCAAGCAACCTTATCACAGTCATCCTGTTGGGCCTTAGTGAAGTAGACTATCTATTAGTCTAGCAGGTATATAGGCAACATCTCTATAGATAGAAACTTCTGGTGCATGTAGAGGGCCAGTATACACTAGATGGCCTCAATCAGACTAATATAATGCCTATGAAGCTGTAGGTCAACCTCATTGTTGCACCTAACAATCTGTAGGGTAATGCAGTCTGAGCCTTTATATATGTATTTATTTATATACTTGATGGCCTCAATAGTTGCACAAACCTCTACATTGATGTGAGCCTTGTACATATAGAGGAGATAGGGGTTATAGGGAACCACCTATTAGTTGTTAATTGTGACCTCCTAGTCATTAATCTGATATTTGAAGGCTGTTAACAGATCTTCCTGCTACCTGTATAGAGAGTAGCCATCCTCCTCAATGACTATAGCATGCTGAAAAACCTTTGGAAACCATTTGATGCACTTACTATCCTATTAGCAGGGGCTTGAGTTGCTCAAACCACACAGTCCATGAATCATATACTTATGAACTAAATCACCCAGTCCATCTGTGTCCTCTGCAGGGCTTGGCAGCTTAGCAGATATAACCTCATTAATTGTATCTAGCTGTATGAACTGTTCACTGTCTTTAAGCCAAATCAACAGGTGCATGTGAGGCAGTCCACATTTTTAGTATTTAATTGTCCATATCCTAGCTAGCATCTCACTAAACAGCATTTCTTTCCTAAGAGCACATAAGAAATGAATGATCTTCATTGTAAAAACATGTATAATTAAATCTGGGTAGTTCACAGCAGTCTGGTCAGGGAGTAACTCACAGGTGATTTCCTCTCAGCTGAGGTTAGCAGTAAATGTGATGAAAAGGCTGGGACAGCTATAATTAGCAATAATTACTATAGAGTCCTAGAATAGCTTATGCATATAATGTTCACTGCCTGTATGTGTTGTAGACAGTATAATACAGTGGCTAAGATACTCACAATTAGTATTATCTGTCTGTATAGTATCATGCAGGCTGTTATACTAATCTGCATGGAGCTTAGCCTGGTAGGTGTAGACCCAGTTGAGCTATTACTCATTAATATTAGTGTAAGTGTCAATTAAATATTGCTGGAAAAGACATCTGAACTGAAATAATGAATTGTCCATATCATCCCATTGAAAAAGATTATAGACATGCTAATCATGCAGACTCAGACTATTATCATTATAACTATCTGTGTCATCTGCAGTATCATTTAGTTCCTCATCAACTACCCCTCTCTTAGTGTCAATAACTGTCTGAAGCATGTCAACATGCCAGCTGAGCTCACCCCACAGGAAAAGCAAAATGTAATGTAAAGGAAGATATAATGAATTGTGGGTGTCAATCTGAGTAAGTCTCAGAGTCACCTCTAGCTACTGTAGCATCAAATGAATGATATAAGGGTATATATAGGTGCTAGTAGGGGTGTCCTGTATGACAACAGCAACCTCAGATGCTATTAGAAGGTTCTCATGGCAACAATCATTGCCTGCCTTCAGCTGCACAACAGGGTTTATATCAATACACATGGTGGGGTTATCCTGCAGGATCTCCCAGGCAGACTGGTACAGGCAAATAAAAGGGTTAACCTTATATATGAGCAAAATAAACCATTAGCAATCAACTCAGCAGGGGTATAAATAGTTAAAAAGATGAAAAACTAACTGCAACCAATGCATTACAGATACAATTAAACACTTCAGAATGTATAGTAGAGTCTGCACTGTTTATAATACCTACACTGAACTACAGGTTATGAATTTAGTTCTATGTAAAATATACATCCTCCTCAGCCTCTGACTCTAATGGCCCCTGTAGGTGGCAGAGCTCATTCTGTATTTGAAAAGGGATAGAGCTACCTGCAGGTAGATCATTTAGGTGTGGGTCTTATTTATATTTAATGAATATAAATGCCAGAGCTAAATTGTAGTTGTATATATGATTTTAGAAGTGTCTTGTATCTGCTGAATCACCATTATATAGCTCATGTAACTCTAGAAGAGGTTTCCTGGCAGGGGGTAAATTGACCTTATCACCTGCATAGCAGGCAGAGAATGTAGGGTGAGCCTTTAATGAACTACTTACACACTCATCCATTCAATGCTTGACACTACAGGTAGAGCAGAGAATGTCCATATGACCAAAATCTAAAGGCTATAGATAATGTGGGTAGGAATGAAAGGCTTGCAGAGGCAGATAGTAGCTGTGAGTAGGTAGCTGTGGTAAGGGAGGGATGGCTGGACAGAGGTCAGGGATGGGGTTAGAGATAGGCATACATGGTGGAGCTTGAGAAATGGGTGCAGGGTCTGAAATGTGCTCAGGGGGGTTAAGGATAACTAGCACAGTAGCTGCTAGATGCCTGTATTTAGCCTCATAGTTATATTCATGGTTATGGAGGTGGCAGTCAGCACAGTTTTTAAACAAATACTGGCTGGATGCAGGGCAGAATAGGTAGGATAAGTGATTCTGATGGCATGTATCATAATGTGAGATCTCTGGCTGCAGGTTGGCAACAAAAGCTGTCATATTAGCTAATAGCTGCTGCTGATGATGATGCAGCTCATAGCATGTAAAGCATGTAGTGTACAATGTATCTGAATGAGGCTATTTAAATGTATCTTGAGAGTGGTAAATATTACAGTCTGAGTAGTGTTGCATCTCAGAACTGTTGAAGATGTAGAGAATAACTGTAAGAGAATATAGGTAGAGAATATAGGGTATAATTTAAAAGAATGAATGAATTGAAAACAATGTATGTATACATAGAGAAAAGAAAAGGGGGTGGAAGGCAGCTCTGAGATGCATATAGAGCTAAATTGAGCTGGAATAACTATAATGTGGGATATTATAGGCTGTTTTTTGATGGGGTGCACATGACAGTGCATTTTATGGGAATTTTCCCATGTTTCTATAATTAAAGAGAGAGATGTGAGCCTGGCTTGCTCATACAGGCACAATAAGAGCTCAGAGCACCTCATACTATGCTACAAGAGCAGACAGGTCTCTCAGTGGCCACAGAGGCTGTTGATCCTCCTGATGATAAGAATAGAGGCTGTAGTATACCTGGGGATGCTAACACCAGCCTCATTTAAGGAGCTTTTAGAACTCATGTAGTTCTACTTGTAGGTTTACACCTACTAGGCACCTCTCTATCTCTACCCTTTCCCCTCTTCTCTTTCCCCTATATACTACTCTCTTCTCTCCTTTCCTTTATTTAAACTCTGCTGCATGGTAGCTGCCTTCAGCCATCTTTATCTCCATCTTATATTAGTATTTAATTTCTGTCCTATTTGATTTCACTTGTTAGCTCTCTCTGCATTTCCTTTTACTACTTTAGCTGGCAAAGCTCAGTACAAAAACCCCTGCAACTTGCTGTTTACCCTCTGCCATACTGGGCCATATATCAGGCCAAGTATGGGTGATAGGCCTCAGGCCAGTCCTCTAATGAATTTGCCTCCTACACACTGCAACACTACATTGCCTGTATAGAGACTAGATTAGGATAGAGTAGCATCATATATTCTTATACCCTTCAGAAGGCTACTAGAGAACAGGCTATGCCTGTCTCCCTCTAGGTGTTAAAATATAATATAACATAACATAGTATAACATCTTTCCCCTTCCAAAGTTATCAGTCATAGTACTTAACTATGTTTATTATCTTGGAGCTACTCCATAATGTTCAAGATTATTGCAGAGTTAATTAATCTGCAAGAGGCAGGCAATGTAAATATTCATAGATATAGTTGTTTCTTATTCTCATAACTCTCCTACTTTAATTGAGGTTATGCCTGCATAATTTATACTGGAGTTCCAGGAGGCTCAGCTTCTGTTTATGGGCGAGGGTAGTCTCAGGAGAACTAGTCAAATTGCAAGATTGTTATATCCTGATTTGTATTGAAATGCCGTAGTTTCTTGCTTTGCTACGCTCCGGAAAAAGGAAATGAAAAAAAAAGGGCGAAAAAAAGGGCGAAAAAAAAAAAAAAACAAGAGAACAGAAAACAACTAAAAAGAAAAGAGGAGAAATAACCAAAATAAACCCCATTGAAAATATGTATCAGAACATGCCAGCCCGCGCCAGCCACACGACAAACTACTATCCCCCCTTCAATCGTAGGGGAAATTCCCTACCTTCCTTCTTATCTACCAGATCACCCACCGACTCAGAAATAATCCCAAACCCCTTGAAGCAGTCGCCGTTTGTTCGTCGAGATGGAGAATGATCCAGGCACGCATAGAACCCCGTAGGAACAGTTCCAGGCGCAATTTCTGCCTTCGAGTACCGGTACCATGACTCTGTCGGGGCCGGCAGGGTAGGACCAAACCGGGATGACCTGGAGACAGACCCCGTGGTAACTTCGGCATCGGAGATGGTCGGTTCTGGTGAAATGAAAGAACGGCTGCCGGTAGGTACAAACTCACCTGTCCTACCCCAGTTTGTTGATACCTGTGCAGACGGATTAGAAAGGGTAGACCTGAAGGGTTCATTTTTGGTATTGTTTGGGGGGGGGGAATGGGAATGTTAAGGGGTGGGTCTGGAATACCTTGAGGCCGTGCCCGAATTCCCTACTGCCAGGATAGATACAAACCGCCGGGTAGACCTTCTCGATATATTCCCCGCCCGGTCCGTCTATATCAAAGCGCACGATTTTTCGGATCGCATTACGAAACGGGCGTGGCCAGAGCTTCTGGCTACTGAGCGGGATTGCGGGAGCATGAGGGTGATAGGTGAATTCAATGCCAATCATTGGTGTGATTTTTCTCGCATCATCATGGCCGAAAAGTACCGATATGCCGGTGAGAAATGGGAGGTAAGCACCCCCCGGCCCCCCGAACTGTGCGTAAGTCATGGGTTGAAAAGGGTGTGTGATTTCCATGTCACCAACAAAGCACAATTCATTCATATGCATGTTTGGACTCGGGATATCGGGGAACCACATTTGATGGTTCATTAAGATGTCGTGGCGCCTTAATTCTAACGGGACTCGGGTTTTCTTGCCCCAGGCCTGGAGATGGAGCAACTTGAATCCCTGGTTTGCCAATCGTTAGCTTCTGTACAGAAGAGCAGGAACAGGACTCTGACTCACGTCAAATGTAGCCTTCAAAACCTCAATCTGGTCTTGAAATACAAGACGGCGAGACTTGAGGCCCGCATCCGGACATCCTAACCAGGGCGACAGAGAATTATCGCCAACGACCTGCAGTGCGTGTACGCCCCTCCTTCCAACGGATACATTAAGGCCTTTTACGCAATCCACATCAACAAAGCTTGTGCCCTCCTTCATGATGTAGCCTAGATAAAGCCTTTTGCTACCAGGAGACACAAATTGCATCCCACCGACGTAGGTTTCGTTCCCATCGTGAACGATCGAGACACCAACTTGGGAAATATGTGACGGTAAACGGGTAATCTGAGCATCGATCGACCTGTCTGATTCGGGGTGCGGCCTCGGTGACCTATCCATAAACAAACAATGTACTTGGCTCCAGTTCAAGCATTCCAACCTGCTCCGGTAGATGGGTAATAAAGTTGAGTCTCCGCTCCACTCAAGGTCAATCTTTTGCCTGAGAATATTGATCAAATGCCAAACCCGCTTTTTGTTCTCCAAAGCCATCGAAATATGCTGAGAATTTGTTTGATGATAGGCGGAAAGCCAATCCCAGCCCTTCGGCTTATCGATTGCGGCAAAAACATATTCCCGTTCTCCGCCCGGTTGAAATCTCGTAGACCAGAATGTGCTGCTGTGAAGTAAGGGTATAAATGACCGGGAAACACGACGGATACTGAGCATGCTGTTTGTGGGTAGATATGACGCGATTTCTTCAATCAATTCCAGGGGTAACCGGGCGAACGGGTCATGATGTGGCCTTCTATGCATTGGGCTCACTGGATTGTTACTCCAGATGGGACGCAGATGCAATCTATTCAGTAAATCTTTAATCGCCTCCGCGGAACATGGATTACTCGTGGCAATTTGAGCCGTTGGCGAAGAGTCGATAATCCTGAAGCCTAATGAATCCCACGGGTAGCGGTCCGTTGTATTCACATGTATTAGTCCTTGATATCCGTGGCCCCAGGGATAGATGAGGTCGGTGGATACAGACGGGGGTGCTGAACGCAGAACCCCAAGTAGCCTACGCAGGGACACATCTCGCCTGGGGTATTGGTCGTTGAGAAAGCGCCAGCAAACCTCATGAAAAGCATAACCATACTCCTGGCGGTTTCTATACCTTACAGGAATGTGAGTGAAAGCACAGTCCTTATCATCCCATCGATTGGACGGGTCAACGGGAATACTGTAATGCAATGGACTGGAATCGCGGGGTCCTTCCCGTAAGCCGACACCAGAAAGGCGGACCCTCTCTCCAGAGCGGTATACTGTCAAGAGATTAGCTAGGATTTGGTGACGTGACATACTCCAAATATTGGATACTAACCAACGCGGTACTCCTGAAACCAGAAACGTGATTCTGGGAAATCTTCGTGGGGTGCGATTGGCCCACCGCAAATAATGCAGTAGACCGCTAGATAACTAAAGCCATCCATGACAGGGTATGTTCGATATAGAAACTAGTTGGGGCAAGTCGAGCATTGTGCTAAGAAGATGTGGGCGCATGGACGGGTTGCAGTTCATTAAAATGGTGGATGGGTTTTAGTTCATTGTAGAGGTTGGGCTCTGCGCCTTGCAAACAAGAAGTCTAATAAAGTGCAGTCGTGAGGTCATACCATTAGGCGGCGGGACGCAGCGGAAGACGACATAGGGGGTCTACCAGACATTGTATAAAATCTGAGTTTGGGCTTGGCACTCCCCTTCCCCCTTCTTTGAAGATCTAGCTGCACAAAACCATAAAAACATAGGAAGAGAGTATCTGTCAAGTATCTGTCAGTCCTGTAAATTTTCATAGTCGGTATAGTGCCACGGGGTATAACAGTGAACCTCAGGATAGACATTCTGCATCGTGGAGAACAAGAAAGATGACAAGAGGTGGCCCACCCGTGGGTTGAAGAGAAGTTATCTGACTTACAAATTGAAGAACCTCCTTCAGTAAAGAAACCCAATGCGTTCGGGCCGAACTATTAAACAGTCTGTAGATTATTAAATTTACCATTTAATAGAAAAACCACTGTTGGAAACCCCCTTAGTAGTGCTATGAACACTTCAACGGCTACGCATGTAAACCCAGCCACTCGAAAGCATCATAGGCTGATACGCATGAAGTACTGGAAAAACAACATCGACCACTTCCATGCTGATTCCGTCGTGTTCTCGACTATCGATTTACCGCCATGCTTCTGAAGCAGTTCTGCCATGTCCCAACGATGACAGGATGCTGCCAGGGCGTAGGGCGTTTGACGGCTCAAATCTTCCTTGTTAACTTTGGCCCCATGTTCAAGGAGTAGTTTTACGAGGCCCTTGTGACCTCCTATTATTGCGTAGTGAAGGGGTGTTAGCCGAAGGAGCCTCGCTTCCTGGCTCAATTGCTTTTTAAACTCTTGCCGCCCGAGCCATGATTTAGGCGAGATCCTCAGATCTATCCAGTGATGAAGCACCTGTTCAAGACCGAAGAATGCGACCAAGTGTATTGCACACACTTGAAAGCTTCGGAAGGGGGTCTGGGAATTCCCCGCGGCCGAAACAACAAAATTTTCGAAGAAAACTGCCTCGCGTGGATCCTCAATTGGCGACATGAGAGCATGGCCTGACATGTCCACCCTACCGCCATCCCGAAGGAACTTCAGAATTACATCAAGGCAGGTCGAAGTATTGCGAGCATGATGGCCCCAGTTTGATGCTGCGTACATGTAGAATGGATGCGATAGATTGTGGCGCTCAAATTCTTTCGGGTAATTCACATTCGTTTCTGTGTTTAAAAGATATCCAAGGCATGTTTTCGTCATCTCAGTATCCGCATTTGGGAAATGTTCTTCCCTAGTCGAGGCGAAGTATTCGTGTGTAGTGTTGTGGGTAAACCGGACGTAGTTGGTTGCTGGGTCAATTGTCACCAAGCCAAGACAAAGGGATAGGATCCTTTCCATGGGCACCACGTTTTGTTGACGATGTTCGGCAACTCCAAGAGCATGCTGCAGCTCGCTACAGGTAATCTTCCTCCTGGAGTAGGTGACCCACAGAAGTATCCGCATCGTGAGTTCTTCACGCCGAAGCTTAATGCGTTTCATTGTTTTGGCATAAATGTCCTCAAGCAGCCTTGTCCTTTGGCAGCTAGGGCCATTGGAGTTCATCCCGAGCTCTTGTAAGGCTTGTTTAAGCTCCTCCGGCGTCGACACGTCTCTGTCGTGAAGCAGATTTAGATAGAGACGGACAATGAGAAATCTTTTGCCTATTAGTCAGTGAACTTCCACAAATTGGTTTGCTAGTTTGACGTACATTCCACTCCCAGCATGCAATATATCCCTTTTTGCTTCATCCAAAAGATCCATATGTTCGTTTACTCCTCCTGGATATACCTTTAGGAGTTCGTCTGATACATAGCTCTCAAGGTCTGTCGACGAGGCGACAATTTCTTTTGTTATAGTTGAACTTGGACGCAAAATCTGTGTGATTTTGGGATCGGGCCTTGAAGTGATAAAAATGTTTACTTCGAACTGCGACTGCAACCTTAGTAACTCCTCCATGAGGGCTTTCCTGCACTTTGGTGATTGACATTCATCAAGGGCATCGACTATGAAAAAAACCGTTTCAAAGTTGCTAGTAACGGAAGTCAGAGCATCTGAGATGTCCTTTAGTGTTGGTCTCAGGGCCTTGGTCCTATTGTTGTAAAGCGTTTTCACAGAGTCGTGGATCGTGCTATCCGAATAAGCAAGCTGTCTGAGAAGTCCAGCCAGAAGGTTAGTGAGGGTTTGCTCTTGCTGGTCAGCATAGTCGAGGTAAAGAAAGCCAATTCCTGTTTTCGCATCCAGTCTCGTCGACAACAAGTGATCAACCACAATCGAGGTCATGGTGGTTTTCCCAACGCCAGGAGTACCTGGACAGAACATTGTTTTACCTCGCCCATTTTCCCAGCTGTGGAACTCGGTCGACCTGAGAAACCATAGACCAGTGTCTCTGTGCCTCCCATCGCGGTATCTGGCTTGCTGATGATGGTTGTTCTCACTTGCGAGCCAGTTGAGAATGCTCTCATTTTGGTTTGTACCAATCGTTGTCCTCAAGTTCTCAAAGCCTACAATTATCACAAGGATGATTATTGGTACAAAGACACAGAATGGATTCTACACTCACCTTTGGCAATACTTGCTTCCACAAAGTCCCGGATAGTCTGCTGAGCCTCGACTGCGCTAGGTGGAATGGTCTTGAGGAGATCTTTCGCATAGGCAGCCGCCGCCATAGCTGCGTATCCCTGCCACTCCTTGTTTTTATGAGAATCTGAATAATCGCAGATTCCCCGGATGATGAGGCACGGAAAGTGATTCATCAATCCTGCTGCCTCCATTTCAAAACACAGAACATTCTTCTCTGCGGCAAGCTTATCGCGGATCGTGGCATCCTTCATCAGTTGATTAGCTGAAGCAATAGTGCCATAGTGAATGGCCGGATTATCTTCCTCCTTCGTCCGTTCGCGTCGCTGTACCAAGCTTGTCTCATCAACAGCACGTCCTGGGTCATTTGTGACTGTGGCCACGAAGAGCCGGTCAGTGCTTTGGTCAGGACGCTTGAATTCATCTCGTAGTCTCGAATTCCGGCTGAGAATGGCGTCAATCGTCGGCTGGAGCTGATGGCCTTTCCTTTTATACTGAGCACGGATGCCTGCCACGGCACTTCGAAGAACTGTAGGAGGCTGGTTTAGGGTTCGGGTGTACTGAAATGCTTGGTCCTGTATGCTTTTCCCGAAATCATACTGGAACACGCCGGTGTCTCCATCACGAGGCACGCTGACGACGATGTCCCCGAGCCGAATGTCATTTTGCTCGGTGGGAGCACCGCCGCCAATGCCGACCATCAGGCCGAATCTGATATTGGGGAAGCTGCCCAGCATGTTTGCAGCTGTTCGGGCCGCAGAGGCGGTTCCGTACTCGCCAACCGGCAAAGTGGCAATGACAACATTGTGCTGACCAATTCTTCCCAATGCATAGTTGTTGTTGTCGTGTGGTTGAACGAGCGCGGGCCGTTCGTGTTCTTCGTCAAGGAATTCTTGTGCGGCAATATACTCCACCAGGACAGCACAGATCCAGCCTACCGTGTAGGCCTCAGGTTGGGACATATCTCACCATTCACAAGCCAACAAAGAGCGGGAAATGATAGAAATAAAGTGGCATGGGAATGGAATGGGCGGCTAATAAGGCCTTAAATTGGGGGGGAATGCCAATTTATAGCCTCGTGCGGCTGGGGTTGTAACAGGACTCACACCCAATGGGCCATGGCTTCTCATGTTTCCGCCACTGAGCGAACAGTGCCACCCAGCAAACCCCATTTTCCCAGACAAAATGGGGGAATCCCTCCATGTCCATCCAGGAGAGTGGACATTGATGTTTTGATAATGGCGGGACCGGGGTGGATTAGTCATCGCCAGAAGCGGTTTAGCGCGGTCACGTCGGCGTCTCCCTTGAAATGGATCCCATATATCTTCCAAGGCTATCCGATCTCACCTCGCACTTCAATCCCAATCCCATAACGGGCGAATCCCTACTGGCCGCTTTCGCATAAGAATAGCTGGCCCCGATTCCACAACCAACGACCAAAACACCCTGCAGATCCCCCCGAATCCGCAGCACCACAGAATCACCATGGATCACAGACCAACCCCAAACCGACACCTCCCCTCCCGAACCGTCTCTAGCACCCACACACCCGTTCCCACCAGACACCCAAACACACAGCAGATGCAATCCAGATCCGCCCAGCGCTCCTCAGATGCCAGATCCAACGAACCCAACCGCCGGCGCCGCAAGGCCGTCCTCCTCCGACTCCCCCGCTACCAGCCACAGCTCGCCCCCGTCAAGCAACGGGGCAAGAGCGTGCTAGCCCAAAAGCACCTCCATCCCAAACTCCGCCAGATGCGCAGACACTTTGACGGCGCGAGGAACGGGCTGGTTGAGAGTGCGGGGATGATTAATGATCGGCTGATCGATGCCAAGACGCGACATGAGAAGGCGTTGGCGCGGATGAAGAAGGCGAAGGAGGCGGTGGAGGGGGACGGGGAAGGGGATGGTGGCGATGCTGTGGATGAGTTGAATAGGGAGGTGGAGGAGAAGGAGAAGAAGATTGCGGAGTTTGAGGAGCGGGTGGATAAGCTGACGAGGGAGCTGGAGCAGCGGATGCGGAAGAATATTGATTATGAAGCGAGGCTTGCGACGGCGCTGGAGACGGTGAGGAGGGTTGGGCAGGGTCCGCCGCAGGGGGAAAGTACCCAGGCGCAGGGGGGCAAGCGGAGGCGCGGGGAGGAGGATGAAGGCGTGGGCCAAGACGGTGTCAGTAATCAGAATGAGAGTGAGAACGAGGATGCAGTCAACGATGCGGATCTCCCCATACACAACGAATCGCTCCAGCTTGGCAGGACCTTTAAGAAAGTCATCCGGGCGAAGAGGGCGCAGCGGGCTGAAATGTCTCTAACAGACAAGTATGTCCCCCCATATCTAATTATCAAAACCAACCTAACTAACCCCCCACCCACAACAGATACTCCACCAACAACGCCTACATCGAATTCTACCGCATCGTCCACGAAGCCAAGCATCCCGGCAACGACATCCCCCCCCTCCCCCACCCCTCAACCTGGTTCCCACCCTCCCTCGAACAAAACCCCTCCTTCGCCCCAACCACCACCACCAACAACACCAACAACCAAACCAACCCCTCCGACGACTCCGACGACCTCGCCATCCAAGGCGAACGCCGCCGCCTCACCTGCCCCATCACCCTCCGCCCCTTCCGAAACCCCTTCCGCAGCACCAAATGCCCGCACAGCTTCGAGCAGGAGGCCATCGTCGAGCTGATACAGCGAAGCAGGGAGACTACCACCATCCCGATCGCCGCTGCTGCTGCTGATGATGCAGGTGGGGCGGGGATAGGGAGGGGGAGAGGCCGTGCCGCGGTGGCGGGTAGAAAGGTGGTCCCCTGCGCGCAGTGTCCTGAGTGTTCGGAGATTCTGACCGTGTATGATTTGGAGAGGGATGCGTTGTTGGCTAGGCGGATTCGGAGGGAGAGGGAGAGGGCGCAGATGGAGGAGGAGGAGGGAGAGGGGGAGGGAGCTAGTGAGATGCGGGTTTTTAAGGAGAGTCAGGCGAGGGGGGGTGCGCGGGGGGCGGGGTTGGAGGGGGTTAAGAGGGAGAGGGAGGTTAGTCGGGTGCCGGATACGCAGGTGTCTTGATCAGGAGGGAGGGGGGTTGTTTGTTATTTGCTGTGGGTGTTAGATTATATTGTGTACACCAGGGATGGTATTATTTTTTATTTTATTTAATTAAATTAATAGATAGGAAAAGGAGAGAGAAAGGGTGATTAGGCCCCAGCTGATAATAATATGGATTCCCACCCAAACTTCTAGCATGAGTTAGTTAGTTGGATAACTATGATTTGGAAGGCAAACAAACTTCCTGACCTAGCATAAGATAATTCATGAAGATGTGGATGGATGGATGGGTAAGTGAACAACTAAATAAATAAATGAACAAATGAATTTATAATCTTTTTATAGTGTTCTCTTGTAGTTAGTTAATCTTCCCCCTCCTTCTTCTTTTGTCTTATTCTTATGGTATCAATCATTCCCATGAAAATGGATATAATTCAGCTAGTTATGTAAGTTATCAAATCAACTTGAAACAAAGCAAACTAGAATTAACTTTGAAAAAAAAAGGAAAAAAAAGGAAAACAGACTGATGGAATAAATAGAAAATGAAACGATGAAATGAAATGAAATGGGATATATAATATAAACAGCATACACAGGACAGACAGGACAGACAGGACAGACAGGACAGGAAAGGAAAAGGAAAAAAGGAAAACCATGAACAAAAGAAACCTGCAAATCCTTCACTCAGTTAACTCAACTAGCTCAGATCAATCTACCCTCTCCTCTCCTCTCCCTACCACTCTATTTGGTAGATAGACAGACATGGAAACAGATAGATAGACAGGCAGATTCCATTGCATCCCGGGAACAAACAAATCCCAATCCACAGATAGGGTATAAAGTAATATAATAAAATAATAGAAACTGGAAAACACGAAACCATTTGCTGATTCATTGCAGCCATCTCAAAGCATATCTGGATAACATAACCGCAGTGACAAAAACTCCGACACTGGACGAAAGGGTAGTAGTTTAGTCTATGCATAGTAGTTAGCAGCGGCGTAAACGGCGATTTTTAAAATATCCGGTAGTTAACTAATTTCGGCGTTTTCTTTTCAATTTTTCCTCTGTCGGCCTTTTTTAATCACGCAGTTATTCCGTAACTAGTTATTCATGGCCCGGGGGGCCCGGTCCGAGGGAGTTTTGCCCGTTGCCGTTGCCGTTGCCGCCCGGAGAAGAGGAAGGAAGCGCGGCAAGGTTCCCCATTTTACCGAGTCAAGAGGTTGAGATAGTCGACCACGATAAGCGTCACCATGCTGTCAATTTTAATGTTTTAAGTTAGCGCGGTGCGTGTTAAATAAGTTAACTTAATTGGAGCGGAGTGGGGCGGGTGGGAAGCCACTAACGCATGAGGCGCGATCCGAACATAGTACGTTCCAAACCCGCGATAGAACCTCAACCAACCCTCATCGCGCACGACCTTCTTGGCGCAGTCCAGCACGCCCTTGTACGGCAGCTGGCCCGTCTTGGGGTCCTTCTGCTGCTTCTGCAGGCGCGTCTTGATGAAGTCGAAGGGCAGCGAGAGGAAGCTGGCGAAGAAGCCGGCGATGGCGGAGGCGGCGAAGGTGCGGTTTTGAGCGGACAGGCTGGTGTGTGCTTGTAGCTGGGATTTGGATTCGGCGAAGAAGGTCAGTTGGCCAAAGTTCAGGGCCATGGCGCGGACGACGGTGGGTAGGGCGCCGGCCCAGAGCGCGGTGATGCCCTCTGCCTTGGAGATGCGGCTGAGGGCGTCGATGACGGAGCGGTAGTTTGCTCTGCTCTCCTTTGGCTTGAGGCCGTCGGACTGCATGCGGATGAGGGCGAGGTCTGCGGGGTTGCCGATCATGGCCGCCAGGCCGCCGGCGGTCAGTCCGGCGAGGGCGCGTTCGGCAAAGGTGACTTTGCGGCCGGCGGCGTCAGCGCGGGCTTTGAGGGTGACGGAGAAGGTGTCGAAGAAGCCGAGGCGGGCGGTGGTGTAGACGGCCTGGCGCAGGAGGCCGGCGGAGAGGCCAGTGTAGAGGTCGAGAAACTTGCCCGAGGCGATGATCTGCTTGGTGATGGCCAGGGCGGAGGGGCGGGGCGCGGACCGGGCGCCCTCGCCGGCCAGCTGCAGGCGGACCTTGACCATGTCAATGGGCTGGATGACGGCGGTGGCGGTCATGCCGGACAGGCCGCCGTTGACGAAGGGCAGGGCGGGGCGGACATAGGGGTGTTTGAGGAGGGAGGGGGAGGGGGGGTCGTTTGTGGATTTGGCGGCGGTGGGGGGGGGAGAGGAGGCCATGGTATAGATCAGTGTTGTGGTGGATAGGAGGTATGGGTGTAGATGAGGCTAAAGAGGGAGGGGGTATCACGTAGGAGGTGAGATGAGGAGGTTGGAGAGAGAGGAGAGAAGATGAAGACGAAGATGGGACGAGAAGCAGTGATGAAGTGTGGGGAAACAGCGTCGACTCGGCAGTAGAGCCAGGTAGCGGGAGGTAGAGGGATGTATATAGACAGCGAGAGGGGCAGACGGGGAGACGGGACAGCGGGAGAGTGGATATCCTGGAGTATTGGTATTAACAGGAGAACAACAGAGTGTAGTCTGCTGCCAGTTCCCCTGTATTCCGTGCCCTGGACAGTCTCTGCATCCGTCTATCGCGATGTTCGACTTGTCTCTACGCGGCAGTACATCAGGACAGTATAGAGAGATGCGGGGTAACTCCCCTGCACCACCTCAACTCAGTGATGGATATTATTTGTCCGTGTAGTGTCTCTTATTGCTGCAGCTATGTTTGTGCAGCTACTACATCATCCCCAGTAGATATCTCCAGTCGACAGTATACTCATACTAAATCGTAGTTCAACAAGCAACCCTCTCCACTCTGCCAGCTAACAACTCTCACACACCCGGCTGTCCCCGAGCCCTGCCGTCTCCACCTGTTTGTTTACTCGCTGCGACTGCGGAATCCTTCCCGCGTTCTCCCGACTGCTTCCCCGGCGCCCACCATTCCGCTGGTGCAGCTGCTCATCGAAAGGTACTTGGAAACACTTTTTATATTTCTCTCTATTTCTCAACCACCACACCAGATGTGAAGCTCATATTGGAGTGGAATATATGTGAAATACTAGAGAATATAGTATTAAAAGTTGACTCCGGAGTATTCTCTTATAATTAAGGTAGAGGTGAAAATACGCTAAAATTGTGTCTAAAAATAGCAAAAACGAGAATGAGGAAGAAAATCTTACTTTTCTCTAGACTAGAGTGTTTATTATCATTTCTATATGATCCTGTTACAATATGAGAGTCATATCTAGTGTGGTGGTGGAGAAAGCATGAGATATCTATAAGTACCTTTTATATGTGATTTACATACAAAAGGTACATTTATCGTTACGGTGAAACTATCGTTACGGTGCGGCGAAAAACGCCGCAACCCGCCTGGGCGCCGTGGCACGATTAAGTGCTTGTCACGGAATTGGTAATGTCAACATCCAGGGACCAGCAGAAAGTTAAATTTAATGACTTTATTAGGAAGATATGAGATTCCCTATTCACATCTATAGTTATACCACTCTTCACACGCCCAGCTCCAGGGGCCGAAACAGTGGTTATGCTCCCGCCATTTGTCAGGTCGGCTCAGCCACAGCCACCACATGGATACGTTAACTAACCACCCAGCATTGCCCAGCAGCTGTAGAAATATTGTTGACCCAACACCCAACCGAGCAGGCAAGTAACAGTGCGCTGGTGTTGGATAAGGTAGATGGGAGGTATAGATCAGATCAGGTAGATGCGAGGTAGATCAGGTCAGATTTTAGCGGTCCCCTTTTCTGGATACACGTATATATGGGTTGTGATTGGAAATCGTTGCTGGGTTTCATATATCCCTTCTATCTAGTATTCATCTACATATATCACCTCGTTCCCATCAAAATACAATCCATTGACAATCCATTCCATTGCATCCCCCCCCTCTCTTTACAACTGGAACTGCCATGCATCTCCTCTCCCTCCTCCCCATTCCCCTCCTCTCCGCCCTCTTCACCCTCTCCGCCTCCCCCTATCTCCTCCAACACCCCCTTGAACAACAACAACAACAATCACCAACCTGCCCACCCCCCCTCCCCCCCCCCCCCCCCCGCCCCCCCCCCCCCCCCCACACCCCCCCCACCACCCACCCCCCCCCCGGCCCCAGGCACTCCCCGCCGCTCCCCTCCCCCTCTTCCCTCTCCCCCTTCTTCCCCTCCTCCAACTCCCCCATCTCGCCAACCCAACCCCCACCAGTACAGCCCACTCAGTCACACCCACAACACACCGACGATATCCTG